>VOQJ01012382.1:0-14010 GCA_015052665.1 Apistogramma diplotaenia
CGGGGGGGCTGGAGCCTATCCCAGCTCACATAGGGCGAGATGCAGGGTACACCCTGTACAGGTCGCCAGCCTGTCGCAGGGCCAACACAGAGACACAGACAACCATTCACACTCACACCTATGGGCAATTTGGAGTCACCAATTAACCTAACCCCAGTAAGTGCATGTCTTTGGACTGTGGGAGGAAACCGGAGTACCCGAAGGAAACCCACGCAGACACGGGGAGAACATGCAAACTCCACACAGAGGGAGGCCTGGCCCAAGGTGGAATCGAACCCAGACCCTCCAGATGTCATTCTCTGTTAGGCAGCAGTGCTAACCACAACGCCACCGTGCCGCCTAAAAAAGCAGCAGTTGTTTTTTTTTAAAAGCACCTTCTGTCAGTCTAGCGTGGACCAATATGAATGTGTTTTTATTAGAGCTGAAATGATCAAGATTTCTATAGTAACAATGGCCCAGATGATGTGTATAAAAGGAAACACACAGATGATGAAACATTATAATCAACAGACTCTGCAGACAAACAAACCTCTGTGGGCTGATTCTTCCTTGTTTTAATTTTTACAAAGCACTGCTTTACTGTTGTGGTTCATTTCCAACCAGCAGCCACCAAAAAGCTCCAAAGATCCACTGCACGCTACAAGTGAGCACATGTGGTGCCCCGCATTGGTGCGTTTTGTATCCGTGCCTCAAATCGATTAATTAAGTTTTTAGGACCATCATTTATCTTAATCCTAGCTTTCCATTGTTACATCTCATTGAAGGGTCACTGTGTCTCTTTGCCAGCTGGTTTAAGAAGGAGTTTCCGACTCGGCAAAAAGAGCAGCTGGACCAAAGAAGCTGCTCAGTTCAGGAGATGGAGTGCCGGGGTGCACGGCTCAATTTGTCCACCTACCTACATAGAGGTGATGCCCTATCACAGAGACCCGAAAGACCGACACCGCCTGGTGATCCTGGTTGGTATGTATAAGCTTAAGAAAAACAACAAAAAAGGAGCTATAGAAATAGTATGGGTTTATAGGGGTGTAGTTTTGAGATGTTTTGGGTCATTTTGAGGGGAGATATGGTGAGAGAGGCGAGTCAAAATGGTTAAAGTGATTCAGATTTTGCAGGTCTCTCCGAGTCCATTACCTCATGAAAACAAAACAAAACTTTAAATTTTCGATTTAATGATGAGCGTTTCTGTGATGAACTAGGGAGGAAAATCTTGCTTTCCCCCTACTTCAGGCCGAGAATTGGCGTTAAAAATATGGTACAAATAGGCCCTTTAAGTTACTTTTTTGACATTCCGCTCAACCCTCTTGACTGGAGGAGAAAGTGGAATGTCAAAAAAGTAACTTAAAGGGCCTATTTGTACTATATTTTTAACGCCAATTCACGGACGGAAGTAGGGGGCGTGGCCAGAAGCTGCCGCGGGCCGAGAGTTTGACATGCCTGATTTAAAGGCTAAAAAAGTTGATTTTGCATATGTCCCCTTTAAGTGAAGCCCAGCACATGTAACTGCACCTCACTCAAAAGTAGTCATTCCCCTATAAACACAGAACTTTGAGCCATTTAAAAATGCAAAAATCAATAAGTAATAAGAACCTCACACACAGTTGTTCCAGTTGTTTTTTTTGGAGCGGGCTGTCTGAAGGTTATCAGTTTAACGTGGACCGACTCACTCATAGAACCAGTGGTTCTCTCTGTGAACCCTGCAGACTCTGTGCAGTTCCTAATGCCGTTGAGTTAAACATGTCAGTGAGCTGAAATCATTCATTTTTGATAATGCTAATTTTGTCAGGACTGTACAAGCCTTTGGACCACCTTTTCACTGTGTCACCCTGCTCGTTTTAATCCAGTTTTTTATTACATAACAGGCTTTATGCTTGGTTCAATGGGAACAATTACAGTAAGCTGCCTACACTTGAGCTGTGAACTCTAACTAAAAATCATATTTTAATAATGGTTCTTCTAAACAGAACCCAAGTCATTTGTTTAGAAGTTCTCACAAGTAATCACTCTGCCAAAATTGAAGTAACAGTAGTAGCTTTACATCATGGGAGTTGGATGTAATTATGATTTTGTGTTTTGATGCCAAAGAAAGGCTGAAGCAGTGGCCCAGTCTTCAGAAAACACATGTATATTGTTTAGACAACATATTTGACCACAGATGCTTCCCTTCTGTCTTCAGCTAACTAATCTTCTTTGTTCCAACAGAAAATAAAGCGTGTGTACGCGTCTGAATTTAAACCATACGTGGTGTTTGTTAAGCCCCCGCGCATCGAGGAGCTGCGCCTCACCAGACGGAGAGCTAAATTTGTCTGTGATGAAGAGGATGCTAACCAAGTCAGGATCTTTTCAGTAAGAACAAACTAAATAAACACAAAAAAACCACAGTCCGGCACCTGCCTGGTGTATATGGTGAAGTAAGGTGCTTGTTCCATGTCTTGTAAAATATATGACAGTGTGAGGTCAAACACTGAACACCCCCCCCCCCCGACTCGCTTAGTCATACACAAACTCGATCTTACACACAGACACAGGAAGTCTGCTTTCTGCATGGCTTCTTCTCTCACAACTAACATTTAGGAAAGCACGTCTGGCTCAAAGAATGAAGGGTTACAGCTTATATGTGATGATGATTTTAATTAAAATTGCCCCATCTAGGTGCAGATTCATCGTTTGGCCACAGGTGCCCAGGTTCCCTTGTTAAACCCATGTCACAGACATGTTTTGATGCATGTTTTTGGTACAGTCCCTTCAGAGTTAAGGATGGCCTTAAAAGCAGCAAACCTCTTGTGCTTCAGCCAATAACCTGACATATCTTGGCGTGGCGTGTCCTTAAAATATGAGGAAACTGGACGAGTTGAGGACAAAAGAAGACGTGGCAGGTTTTAAAACGATCTTAAGGACATCTGAAAGGCATGTCCTTAAGAAATAGGAAAAAAATCCTGACACAGGAGCTGAGCGTCTGGCTCTTCAGTTGATCCATCTACTGTTCAGTGAGTGGTCTCAGTGGAAGGGCGGCTGTCACGAAGCCATTCTTAAGGAAGGGAAACAGGGAGAAAAGCCTGAGGTCAGATTACACAAGGACTGGACTAAAAATTAGTGGCAATATGTCTTATGGAGTGATGAACTCTAATTTTTTTGAATAAAATAATTGTCACTATGTAAAGAGAAGGTTAGAAACAAAGTGTCTACAGCCATATCTACAAACATGGTGGAGGCTCTGCCACGGTTTGAGGCTGCTTTTTAGCCAGTGGAGTTGGGATTCCTGTCAAAATTGATGGACTTATGAGTGCAATAAAGTGCCATCAGATCTGGATTATTTAATAATGTTTGGAAAGCGTCTGTTTAGTGACAGCTTCATTTCTCAACATGACAATGATCCCAAACTCACCGAAAATGCAGTAAAAGCATCCCTGGATCGAAACACACATTAGCTTTCCCAGAGCCTGGACCTCAACATTACTGTAGCAGTGTGGGATCATCTTGACAGAGAACAGAACAAAAGGCAGAAACATCCAAAGAGGAGTTTGAATGTCCTTCAAGAAGCTTAGAGAACGACTCCTGAAAGAAATGACAAGAAAGCTGCCTGAGAGCTCAGGCTGTGCTGAAGAATAAAGGTGGTCACACCAAATATTGACTTTCAAGCTCGTAAGAGTTGTACAAACTTTATTCCTACCGTATATGCTGCATTTCTATGCATGATTGCACATTTTACTATAAATCACTGCACCTATTTCCCATTTTCCTAAAAAATGAGAGGGGCCTCTACATTTTTTTTCACAGTACTGCACACCAGTCAATCTAGGCTACAATCTTTGTTATACGATGGCTAGTAGCAATGCTAATTTTAAAAATGTTTTTCTATATAAGTTGCTGCACAACCAGAGCATCTCACTCGTGCACATTTTTGGCTCACAGGAGGAGGATTTTGAGGAGATGATTGGCTTGGCTGAAAACATGGAGCACCAGTACGGTCACCTGTTCGACAAGGTCGTTGTCAACGGAGATATCGCGGCAGCATTCAGAGAGATGAGGTCGGACCTGGAGAAGATTCAGGAGGCAGAGGTCCAGTGGGTGCCCGTAGAGTGGAGCTGCTCCTCACCAACAAAAGCACAGAGAAGCTGTAGTCATTTGCCCAGCTGGATTTAAGCTGTATTATAACGTTAATTCATAAAGTTAGTAAGAAAAATTAATTAACAAAAAATATACGGTAATAACACATTAATTGTATGTAACATATAACGTTAGGGCAAACCATCTAGAAGACTACATTTCATTTTCAACGTGTTTTCCATGTGTAAACAAAATCTGCCATTTCTAAAGTTTTCCATGTTGTCTTTTGTGTGCATCCAATTAAACAGAATCCATCTCCGTCTTTCCCTCCATCTATCTGTCCCTGCTCCTGCTTTTCTGTTGGCATTTGGTTGAAAACACTTCAGTTTGCAGAAAAAAGGGAGAAGAAGAAAAAAAAAAAGGAAACTCTCCAGAGTTTGTGGCGAAGTATAATCCCTCCCTGCCAAGTCGCAAACATCAGCATGTAATTATTCTGACAGCTGCCTGCACTTCAATTAACTGTAATGTACACCAGAGAAATATTATTAGTAGCAGCCAGGGAGACGTTTTGCCAGCTGCATGCTGTATGGAACTGGGACACAAACACTATAATAACCATAAACCTTAGATGAAGCAGAAGGAAAACCTTTATATGATTGCAAGCAGTAGAATGGGGCAAATGCTGCAAAGATCCAAAGATGTGGCAGGTCCAATTACTGACTGGTAAGCACTCTATTCGGAAAATCATCTTTGTCACAGAACGTTAATCACAATGAGGTATCTTTAGCACAAAAACATATTGAAATAATTAAAATAAAATGGCAAAAACTCACAATTAGTGACTCCATTAACAAATACTCATATTTGAGCATCACAGCTGGTCGTCGGGTGCGGATTTTACTCTCCTCACTCACACATGGTGGTTAATCCAATTTTTTTATAGCTGCATTCCTCTGCAGCCATGGTGTTTCCTTCCTCTTGTTGGATGCCGGGCTCAATTGGGTGTGAAGGAGTGTTAATGGCTCTATCATGTCGTGTTTGGGAGGAACAGGGAGCAACATGATGTGGGGAGGCGGTAATGGCTTTCAGGGGACGTAGGCCTTCGCAGATGTACAGAGAGAAGTTATGACAGCACATAAAATTGCCCTGTAAAAGCACAGCGAGGCTAGACACAGTCGATGAGGCTGCAGCGGTAAAGAGCGCACCATCGAGTCTCAAGCATTTATTTAACTTTGGAAAGCTTGTTGTTAGAGTCAAACACAACAGAGCAGACACGGACAGCAGGGATGCATCCACTGGTGTGTCTGTGATTCTTTTTTTTCCACTATTATTTGAAACACACAGACCATCAGGACAACAGTCACTCTCGTACCACGTCTGAAGCCCAATCGGAGCCAAAAGCGTAGCAGCGTAATTTCATCACACCACTGAGAATCTCCAGGCACCCTCTGAGATCATAACGATGCCATTAAAGACACCGGAGTGATCCAATGAAAACCTGCCGTTTTATGTTCAGTATGGCTCCCACTTCAAACATTACACAGAGCTATGATGTCAATTGGTCTCGGATAATTTGGCTCAGTTGTGCAGCTGTCTATCTAAAGAATGTAAAAATAAATACTACTGATGTTAAACAACATCTTCTTTTTAGCACAGAAATCGTGACTTTTAAACACCCGACACAGTAAAGCAGGTGCTGAAAGTATATGGGAGATAATTATACAGACCTAAAGCAGGTTTGTAGGTTGTTACTGAACACTGTGGGTTTAAAGACTCACTCCTTTGTGCTAACATTAAACCATAAAAGTTACACTTTGCGACGCAAAAATCCACATAGTCACCTCTACTTTTTGCTCTGTTTTTGTCTCCACCCACTCCACAGGGCATGCTAAAGTTTCAGCCTTGTGGCCTTCGTAACATTCATGTTTGCGGGCCAAAATAAATTGGTCAAACTGAAATTCACCAACTAATTTCCTTAATTTTTGTGTTGATGCTACCTATTTACCTTGAAGCTGGACTTATGTGATTTTGCACCACGTCTGAAAGTATCGCGAAATCACGTCCTCTTCAGCGACTGAATTTGCCAGTTTAATATTTCTTGGCTAATAATAACTGGAATACTTGAGCAGCTTCATGGCCACAAACTGCAGGCTGTCAATCAAAACAATGACCTGAAAAATGCTAAAATGGGGCATCAAATAAGCAGCATGCAACAGCATTTAAAACACTTGATAGTACCATGAATAATTATCCCCTTGAACCAAACAAATTAGAAATAATAATAATAATAATAATAATAATAATAATAATAGAAAGAATGTTTGTAAATCAGTTTCTCCAGCACACACACACTTTGCTGAATGTTTGGCCCTTTGGATAGGCCTGGAGTTTGTGAGCCTGCGAGACACACACACACACAGACAGGAGTGCCAAACTCTCCAAACAAAATGAGATGTATATCCTTCCACTTGCATTTTTTACAGGTCTCCTGGCTGCCAAATGTAGGCGTGTTCACAGCTAATATCAACAGTTGAGCTGGTGAACATATCACAGAGGGACAGGAGTAAATGGTGTGAGATAGCATGTAGCCTTTTCCTGTTGCTGCCGAGGAATGCGAGGGAGGAATTTACAGCACCTAACGGGGACGCTTCTGAGCCATGTGTTTTTCAGCTTTGAAAGCGGTGAAACTCAACCTCCCTGCTGATAGTGCTGAATTATGAATGCGAATGAGGGTTTTCGAGCGCTTTAATACACCGAACAAGTGCTACTTGGATTTCAGCCACAATTTCCAAAGTTTAAAACTGCAGCCAGGACGACCGAAACCCCCATTTTATCACAAATGTTTGCTTAAAGATTATTAAGTTATGATTGTGCATGGCAAAGTCATCAGTGTATATCCAAACACTCTTACATAAGAGTGCTCAGAGGAAAAACATACGTGGATTACAGCTTAAGCTGAGCCATCCAGTCTTCAAATACTGGGCTCAGAGCCCACATGTTGTCATTTAGTCGCACTAATGATGATGTTAAAGTTCCGTCAGACTGAGTTTCCATAATTATTTACAGTCCCAGTTACTGCAAAATGGGGATAAACACTGACAAATATGTGCGTTATCTTAGGATTATCCCTGCTTGCAATGCAAACAGATACACACGTCTGACTGAAATAAACACTTATGAATCTGTAAGCTCCACATGCAACACAAACTCATAATTCTACACACACAGATTAATGTCATTTTCTTGTGTTCGTGTGGCCTCTGTTGAAGGGCCAATTTGTACTGAAATCCATTTGAAAACAGGCAGGATTTGCTGTCTATCACAAGGCACAGCTTGGTGGTTTTGCTGGTTATAAGTAACCGTATAATTACACCCATAAATTTCCAGAATCTCCTGGTCAAACATGTACCATTATTTGCTGACACGATTTTCGGTAAAACCACAAGATCCACGGGAATCATGTGCCTCATGGAGAAAATATGAGAGCACGTTGAACTGCTCGGCACAGACTGCAGTAACACTGGGCAAAAAAAAAAATCTCACTTGTAAATCTAATGACCGCATTTGCTGATATTCTTTTCATGTGCAATCTTGCTCATACCGTGGGGTGCTACCGCTGCTGCTCTGCAAGCTTTTCCTCGCAGAGCCCTCCAGAGAAGTGATTGGATGGTGCGGGGAGCCAATAGGCGGCGGAGCAGCAGGTTATTTGAACTCTCCTCTCGCAGCTCAGCTAAATCAGGCATCATCATCTGACTTTTCAAACATTATTCTCCTCTTAAGTGTGTCATCATCTGTTCCTGCAAGCACCGAAAGAAAAGCAAGGGACGCTTTTTTTTTTAAACCTATTCCTTTCACACCACTTCTACCGAGAATGGGACTCTACTGCTTTTCTTTACATCTGGGAGTTTACTGATGCACCTGTCGATTGAGGAAAACTCGGCGTGTTTAAGAATGAACAAAGTTGCTGTGATGAAGTCGGAGCTTCATTTGGACGAGGGCAGGAGAGCAGAGGAGAGGAGCAGACTGAACTGTGCAGACTTACCACAGACAAGTTTAGCAGGACAGAACGCAGACCTGCTGCGATGCCAGGAGACCGCAGATCACAGCTCTGCCATGAAGTACAGACGATATGGGTATGAGTATGTTGTGTGTTTGGAAAGATTTGGTGGCAAAAGTAAAACATTTTAACCTTAAAAAAATAATGCATTACTCCTATGGAGGTTAAAGCTTTCTTCAAGATGTGCCACAATAAATTCATTGCATGACATCATGTGGTCGCATCTGTGATTAGAAAAAGCAAAAAATAAGAAGGCATTCGATTTCCATTCCGATGCAGCTAAAATCAGACTGCAGGCAAACATGCTGGACATGTTTGTTAACGTTTGACTCCTTCAGGTCTCGTCTGAGTGGCGTCAAAGTTCGCCACAAAAGACAGGTGTTGCAGGACATGGCCCGGCCCCTGAAGCACTGGTTATACAAGCACCGGGATAACCCCTACCCCACTAAGACCGAGAAGGTCCTTTTGGCTCTGGGCTCTCACATGACACTAGTACAGGTGAGACGAGTTCACGCAAGAAAGAAGAATGAAGCAAAAGGGATTTCAAAGCTGTATTAGTGTTGAATTATGTGATCCAGTGCTGTCCTAAATGCCAGCGCCATCTGTGCAGGTTTCCAACTGGTTTGCAAACGCCCGACGAAGGCTGAAGAACACAGTGAGGCAGCCAGACCTGAGCTGGGCCCTGAGGATCAAACTGTACAATAAATATATCCAAGGAAACGCTGAGAGGCTGAGCGTGTGCAGTGATAACACTGACTCAGACGGTAAGAACCTTCAGGGAATTTACTGTAGGTTAGGAGGTCATCAGTAATCAGTGGGAACACCTTTTTGATCAGATTTGTAGAATTTTTTTTTTATATGCTGATAAAGTGTGAAATCAGTGACAGCTTTGTTTCCTTTTGCTGCAGATGAAGAGTGTCCCTTACAGACTCCCATCAGCCAGTCAAACTTCAGTAGGTCGTCTTCCCACAAGAGCGTGCTGGAAAAACAAGGCAGCATGCTCACCATGGCTGACTGCACCAACAGTGACGACAGCACGTCCCCTCCGTCCAAGTACAAGAGCAGTTTACTGAATCGCTACCTGAATGACACCCTGCGGCACATGATGGCGGCGAAGGCCGACGGCGTTGCATCAGCCTGCAAGAGAAGGAGCCACTCTGAGTCGTTCAGCTCAAACGAATGTGATCGAGACGTCGTCTCTCCGGCGTCATCCTATGAAACAGAGACCAACTTTGTCTATCACATGGGTGAGACATATGTTTTCTGACACTAATAGAGTGAAATGATCTTCCTTTTTTATTTTAATGGAATCTGCAGTCAATATGTGCAAACAGAGAACTGATGAAGATGTAATGCAATCCCAGCTTTATGCACACGACAAGTCAAGCAATGAAAAACAGAAGAGTGGTTTAGAAATGATAGGATCGCCTATCCACAGAAATGATTAAAGCATCTTCCCTGTTAATTGTGGATTTATGCTGAATGTGAGGCAAACTGACAGTTTAACTACCCTGTTTCCCCTCTGTTCATTTTTAACACACCACAGTGTACAGTAAAGTAAGAACAGAACGAACAGAAACTTCCACATGGCTCCTCAGAGCGCCCTGACATTAATAAATCTCTGGCACTCCACCGAAAGTCAGAAGCTCTGCAAGATTCAATTATAAAGTTAGAGGGAAAGTGGAAGGGAGTTTGACACCCGGGTGCCCTTTCAGGCCTATGGGGAGCACAGCACACTGACAAGCCTCGAATCCGCTAAGGCGCAGGAGCCAAAGCCTCTACAAACATTACTAATAAAGTCTCATGCAGACGCTGAAATCCCTCATTTTAAAATTGGATGGAGTTCGTGCTGGCTGCCGCTGCACACCGCAAATATCATTTCCATATACTAGAATGTGCCATTTGTTCCGCTTCAGCTTCTTGCCATGGTGGAAATGTCCAGTCCAGTCTCAAGGACAATTACAGAATGTCTGAGACTTTATTCTTCCCAGGGTGAGAAGTGGAAACCTCGGCCAACTGTAGAAATGCAGCAGTCTGTCAGTGCAACACCGGAGAGGTCTCGCAGAGTGACTATCAGTGCTACCACTCATCTGTGAGACAACGCAGAGCAAGACCACTAATATCCACTTGGCTTTCCCCCTGCAGTCTTTGAAGCTGTGGCTTCACTCTCTCGACTTATATGTGCTTTGGCAGCCTGCTTCTCCCGAGTGTTACTTTCTTACTCAAAGTCAATCAAAATTTACATTACATTATAAAAGTTGTGAAAAGATTTTTGAAAGCTGTTCTGCCCTTTTAGCACCTTTCTGGAGTTTCAATCGAAAATCAAGGAAGGTTCTGCTTTATTATTTTAAAAGCAGTTTCCTGGCAATCGCCTAGTTCCAGTCTGAAGAAGCTATTGAACGGACAATTTTATCTTCTGTGAAGGCTAAATTAAATGGAATAGATAAGTAGAAATTTTAGAGGAATAAATTACAATCTAACAAAGAGCATATTTAGATAACTAAACCACTTAACTTATATTCCACATGAAATATAGTGTGCTGCCTAAACTTTTAAATTAAATAGTCACAGACACAGACTGTAGCTAAAAGAAGAATGTAGCCTTTATGGCAAAAAGTACTGGTTTCTAGACTGTATTTTGACCATCTTGGCATTCTGGATGGAAAGGGTGGCGTGCTAAGATATCAGCTAACACTGGGAGGTTTGCTTAGCAAACTGCATCCTTAAACTGTTCAGGTGCCCATCAGTTACCCATTCATGTCAATCAGGCCGTATTATCTGTCAGATAAATCTCTTTAAAAGATACCAACACCACATTTCGGTGACTTAAATTAGCGGTGGGGAGGCCTAGCAAACTGCTGTCGTCACACCTGTTAATCAGTGCACCTCACTTTAAGTCTAAATAAAACGTTGAACAGTGAGATACAAATGGAGATGGGATAGATATATGAAGTGGAAATGGGCAATAGCTAATGTAATACAATTGGTAATCTTGATAATGTAGCTGAGGTCAGCTAACTAGCTGGTAGAGAGCATAATTCTTGGAGTCAGCTCTATTTCCCAAAAGGCTGAACCGTTCCTGTAAGTGTGTAATACACTCACTTGAAATTATATGTCTTTTGGTGTTGTTCTTTGAGGTTTTCATGATGTCATCAAACACTACATACAGCGCTGCTGAAATGTTTGCACAAACTTTTAATGTTTCCCTGACGGTCATATTAAGGGTGTTTGTAACGTTCACGGCTCCTCTGAGCAGGCGAAGTGGAAAGTTAAGCTGCCAGCTTCATGACAGGCGCTAACACCATTAACACGTTTAACGCTGCTCGGGAGACGATTAAAACAGTCACTAAACTCAAGTGATTTGCTAATAAGTGATGCCACTACACGGTATCCTACGAGGACACCTAAAAGATATCAGTTTAATTCCCACAGGCAGTAAAAGTCTAATAGAGGAGTCTATGTTTGCTACGTTACTACTGGCTGTATAGTGATCTCTACAATATATAATGTGATACTCACAGCAAGTCCAGTATTTCCCTTCAAAAGGCTGGAGGGCCATAAATGTGACTAGAATTAGGTTTTATTGGATGCAGAGCAGTGAAATACATATCTGGAGAAACAACTCACTGTGTTTCTAATGAAAACATGAATGCGGAGAGTGGAGGTTTGTGTTTCTTAAATACATATGTTGTGGATCCCAATTACACATCTGGGAAACAACTCAGAGAGGTTTTCAGCTTATATTGTGGAGGAGCTCCAAAGATTTAAAAGATCTCATGTAGACATTAATTCATTGTGTGAGGGTTACATGAGAGTAGACTAGGCTATGTGTTAAACTTTTATGACCAAGACCTGTATTAAGGTTTTGCACTCACAAGACCACTAACCGCATCACTGTAACTTGTCCACCATGTCTCACATGTGACAATATGAGGACTGTAAAGTGTCGAGTGCAGCAGCAGTGCTGAGGCACAGCTTTTACTTTGAAGGTGAATAATTCCAGACTTCCATACAAACTACAGGCAACTTCGTCGATCTGTTGGTGACCCAAACATTCACCTGGCAACTGCCAGAAACTTCCAGCAACCACTCACCAACCAGTCTGGGAATACAATTTTTTTTTTCCCCCCAAAACTGGTGGCTGTGTGACGTCCACTGTGGTGGACAAGTCTCAATGTGCAAATGATGTGAGAAACCTCCACACAGTGGGGGAGATAATTATTTAATCCTCTGCTGAATTTGGAAGTTTGCTCACTCATAAATGAATGAACAGTCTCTATATTTGATGCTAGTTTCATTTTAATGGAAACAGAATATCAACCTAAAAATGTAGAAAAAACACATTACATGAAAGTTATAAATTGATTTGCATGTCATTGAGAGAAATAAGCATTTGATCCCCTACAACTCAGCCAGAATTCGGGAACTACAGTTACTCATGAGCTCAACATGTTATGTGTATAAAGCACACCTGTCCACCTGATCAATTTCTTCCATTCCAACCTTTCCACCATCATGGGGACGATCAAAGAGCTGTCAAAGGTCATCAGGGACAAGACTGTACACCTGAACAATGGGAATGGGATGGGCTTCAAGATCATCAGCAAGAAGTTTGGTGAGAAGGTGACAACTGTTGGTCTGTTTATCTGGAAATGAAAGAAATTTAAAATGAGCATCAGTCACCGTCGGTCTGAAGCTCAGTGCAAGACCATGCCTGATGGAGTGAGGCTGATCATGAGAGAGGATTTGGATCAGCCCAAAACTACACAGGAGGAGCTTGTTAATGATCTAGAGGCAGCTTGGATCACAGTCTACAAGAAGACCACTGGTAACACACTACACCGTGTTCGATTGAAATCTTGCAGGGACCACAAGGTTCGCCTGCTCAAGAAGGCAAATGCACAGGCCCATCTTAAGTTTGCCAGTGAACATCTAAATGATTCAGAGAAGGTTTGGGAGAAAATGCTGCAGTCAGATGAAACCAAACTCGAGCTCTCTGGCATCAACTCGACGCCCCTGTGTTTGGAGGAAGAGAAAGGCTGAGTATGACCCAAAGAACACCATCCCTACACTCAAGCACAGAGGTGGAGACATTATGCTTTGGGAATGTTTTTTGCTAAGGGTACAGGATGACCTCACCACACTGAGGGGAGAACACTGATGATGAGTCCTTCCATTGATCCAAAACATACTGCCAAGGCAACAAAGGAGTGATGAAAGAAGATGGAAGAAGCACATGAAGGTGATGGAGTGGCACAGCCAGTCTCCAGACCTCCATCCTATAGAAAACCTGTGGATGCAGCTGAAGCTTCAAGCTGCCAAGCAGCAGCCAAAAAGCCTAAAGGATTTAGAGTTTCTGTAAAGACGAGTGGATCAAAATGCCTCCTGAAATGTGAGCAAACCTGTTGACCAAAGAACCATCTTACAGCTGTGTTTGCCAACCAGGGTTTCTCCACCAAGTACTGTCATGTTTTGCTTGAAGATTGTAGTGTCTGTAATGCCTTTTTATACTAAATGGAGGCCTGTGTCTTAAAGTGTGTGCATGCATCTGCACGGGGCCCCTCATTTCCTGTTCTGAGTTAAAGCAGACATATAGGCACATTCCAAAGTCTTTACATCAACTATAGGCTGGACTGGAGGCCCAAGGAGAAACTGGACACTGAGGCTAGAGGACCAATCACCTTTAGTCTCACGTACAATATGCAAATGACTTATGTGAAACTATATAATGTATCCGAGCTCTTTGTCCTGTGAGCAAAACCGTTTGGCTGGTTACTCCCAGACTCTGCAGGGTCTGAAGATGCTTTTCTGTAAATAAATACTTTTGTATAAAGAAGAAGTGTCCGGTGAAGTGCTTTCTGAAGGAAGAAGTGAAAGTCACACATACTGAGGAAACCCAGATGACAACG
>VOQJ01012383.1:6964-18483 GCA_015052665.1 Apistogramma diplotaenia
TTTTTTTTACTCTTCCAGTTCCACATATCCATTCTGTCAGTCTTCTGTCAAAACCAATTTTTACATTTTACCACATTAAATGGCACTCATAAGAACATGTTCAATATAATGAATCTGGCAACAAAAAAAAATTACTAATTGTCCAAAGCTGCGTGATGACATCATTCACTTTATTGAGCAGAAGATGCATGACACACAGGAGCATGACTTCAGCTTGACAAAGCTGCGCTGTCTCATGTCTCATTTTGTTTGTGAAAAATTGATTTTCCAGATTATTTTACCACTGTTCCGTTCATTTAAACTAACACCGCACATTTGTTTTCTTGAAGTGGACTAAGAGTGGTGCGAGTACTTGGGTCATATCAGGAGTACTGTGGCTGGCAGGTTGAACTTTCTACGAACCCAATTTCAGACACTGCTTTAAATGAAAAGAGAGGTCAAATAAGAATGATTTGGAAATCTCATAAACCCATATTTTATTCATAATTGAACATAGAAAACATATCAAATGTTTAAAATTCATTCTCAGGGAAGATCAGAAAGAGGGCGATGTTTGCCACTGTGCAGCGCCCTCCCTCCTTTTAACAACATTTCTGGGACCTGAGTAGACTGGCTGCTGGACTTTTGGGAGAGGAATGTTGTCCCATTCCAGTCTGATATACAGTAGGATTCTAGATGCTCAACAGTTCTGGGTATTCTTTGCTGTTGGTAAAAGTTCTGGACTGCAGACAGACCAGTTCAACACCCAGACTCTTTTACTACGAAGCCAGGCTGTAGGAATAGATGTAGGGTGCGGTTTAGCATCGTCTGGCTGAAATATGATAAATTAAAATAAAACATTGCCTGTATGAGAGCATATTTACCTTTCAGCATTGATGGTGCCAGTTCCATAGGCACTAACGCACCCCCATACCATCAGAGATGAGCACTAATAAAGATGAGCTAACATTTTTCATGATCTAGTAAAATGTCAGGTTGAACATTTGATATGTTTTCTTTGTTCTGCTGATTTTTATGAGATTTTAATTTTATTTTATCATTGCTATCTGTTTTTATTTACATTTTACAAAGTGTCCCAACTTTTTCTCAATCAGGTTTGTAAACAGCAGCACGACCAAAGAGATTAAAGTCCTGAATGTATAAATACAGAAGTACATAAATAGCAGCAGTTTATATAAAAATGGTCTTGTGCATGTATTTGGTGAAAGCCAGTGCTTATGTGTTTGATGCCGATTATATGTGTGCACGGAGCATGAGAAAACATGGAGTTAAAGGACGACAAACACAGACTCACTGCTCACCAGTATTCTGCATTAAAAAGTACTGACCCTCATACTTGGTGCACTTCAAGGAGTGTTTTTGTGAAATGCATGACACTAACAATATAACTGGCCTGCACCAGCTCCATGCATGCTGTGTGTGAGTGTGTGAAGTGTGTGCTGTTGTTCTGACCCATCTGCAGAGCATGCGCTCATGTGTGGACAGCCCTGCACTGCTCCCCCCTCCCTGCCCCTGGCGCCGACCCAGGGCAGGCAGCGAGGGCCACTGCAAGCCTTCCACCTCCACTTCCACACCCACCTCCACTCCCACCAGCAGACAGCTCAGCCACACACTGCCACACACTGCTGTAAGTGTTACACACTCTCCACCGAGGGTTGCTCTAGCAGCTTTGCACAGACATATTCTCGCTGACGTAACAAGTACTCGGTCTGCTGTAAGTATCACACTCACAACTACACACTTTGACACCCTTTGCTTTAGGTGTTTGTCTTTTTGCTTCATTGGCTCTGTGACACAGTATTAGTCAGGTAATAGTTTAACAGAAATGAGGCAAAACTGTTGTAGCTGTAGTTTAGTAGTATTTTAGTTGCTACTTCATAACCTGATAAAAATATCAGTTCAGTACTCTTATTGAAAAATGGAATATTGTGATATTACTGCAGTAACGGACATGGTTATACTGTAATACAGGCTGATGTTCTCATGTTAAATGGTACTATGAGCCCTAAATGAGCTTTAAAATCAGTCAGATTTTAATGCTATGCTACGTCCACATGAAGAGAATCAGCTTTCTGGTATATAAGTTATAAACAAATTCTGGACCCAAGTGTAGAATGAGAGGCTCTAACAAGGTTTGAAATGAGGGTAGAGCAGTGCGTCTCACTGTTAACAGTGCATATTTAATTTGATGCAAGTACATGAAGGCAATGTTAAAGGCTCAAACACCAGCAAAGCTATTTAAACAAAGAAAGAGGTTTCACATTATTCATTCACTATGCTGTTTTCCATCATTACATTCGACCATTTTCATTGTCTCCAGTCTCTTTAAGATAGTGTTTAAACAGGCTAATGCACCACACAGGATATAACTAACATCGTATCTGGTGGGATGTCTTTTGTCCTGCTGCTGTTGTTTTGATCAGCAGGACTCTGAAGACGAGGAGACGGGTGTGGGCATGGCTCTAAACCTAACTCGGGGCCCTCTGGACCAAAGCAGCTTCCAGCCTTACATCCCGGAGGACTTTGCAAACTTTGAGATCTACAACGCCACTCTGGAGAGCCAGGAGTTGTTTCCCTCTGACTTGAAGGGGAGCCGGTGTGGAGGTGGGAGCGGAGAAAGGGAGGTGTCACGGAGTCCCACGACCAGCAGTTGCACTAGTGGTTACTTTTCACACAGTGCCTCCAATGCCACGCTGTCTGATGTGCCTTTCAGCACCAGTGAGAGCTCTGACCGTCTCAGCTGCACCTCCAGAGAGTCCCACGACCCTCTCGGCTGCCCTGTTGGAAGAGGCGGCAACCGAACCAAAAGTGTTTCTGCAGGGAGTGACACTCAGCCGCGACCTCTTTCGGCAGATGGGGTTCAGGACCCTCTCATCCATTCAGCTTCGTCACCAATCAGTATTCCTTATTGCACAGATAAGCCACAGTCATTCCCTTTGCCAAACAACTGTGTACTCAGTGCGAGTCAGGAGTTTACTGACTTTAAAGGGGCTGATGAAAGTGTTGGTGTGGCTGATTTAGAACATTTTACAGAGGGATGGGAGCAGGAGGGGATGAAGGTTTGTACAAACAAGCAGAAGAAAACAGATCATGTAGAAGCATCTGACACTGGCAGCCAGCTCGCCTCCGATGTCTCTGGTATTCTTAAGACATCTTTGCCTGAACATACAATATGCAAATATCCTAATTATGAAGAAGGTGTTACTGTAGCTGTGTCCTGCCCTAGCACAACAGTATTTTGCACTGCAGTCAGAGCCCCAGTCTCTGCCTCAGCTCCATCTCCAGCCCTAACAAGTCCTACTGTATCAGTCCCACCTCCAGTATCACCGTCTCCACTCGCACTGTTACCTTCAGCTACATCTTCAGCCCCAGCTCCGCGAGCAGGAGGAGAACCTCCAATTCAGGAGCCAGCTCAAGGAGATCTGCCCCACGGAAGTCCCTGTCCCAGTCCAAATCCCAGCAGCGCCGAGCCCTCCGGAGACTCCAGTGGGGATGAGAGCACTCCTGTGGCTCAGCTGCCTGACTGGATGGCACCTGGTGAGCAGGTGTGGGTGGGGAAGAGGAGAGGAACGGTCCACTATGTGGGAGGGGTGGAGTTTGCCAAGGGGATCTGGATCGGTGTGAAGCTGGACATGGCAGTGGGTGAGTAGACCCCAAGGAAGCATAATTATTATGGGGCAGAAAGAAAAGTGTGTTTTTAGAGTTTTCACCCCCTGGAGCCATCACTAATGAATCTTTGTGTCTGCTATATTCTCTAGCTACAACATGCTAATGATTAGTTGGTCTGTGCTGTCTTTATACTGTAGATGTACAGTTTTCAGATTTTTGAAACCTTAAATTAATCATGAATGCTAATGATAATTTGAGTTTTCTGGGTGTATAAACAGGAAACTCTTTAAGTGAGATTTCCATATCAATTTGATAACAAAATTCATATTTTGTTTGTGTCGCATTCACAGTTTCTGCTGCCACCAAGTGGCATATAAAAGGAAAAGAAAACAAAAAGGAAAAAAAAACGTAGTCATGCTAGTTTTGTGGTGCTGTAGTCAACATGTGACTGACTCAGTGTTTAGAAAATGAATCACATTATTATTAACACACAGCAATAAGGTTGTGACTCCAGAGCAGTTTCCCACTTTACTGTACATTTATTTACTGTACATATGAAATGGCTTTTTTTCATATGTGCGGCCCTGTTTCTAATACAGCTGGAAAACAGTGTGAAAGTAAGTAAAACAGCACAGTGATTAGCAGATCCCTATATGTGGAAGAGAAGAGGAGAATGTGCCAAAGGTCTTTGTAGTGAAAATCTGCTCTTAACTTAGGCAAGGAGACAAGTACAAAGATCCTGATCTACATGATGCTTTATTGTGATCCAAAACTACTGGGGTAGAGGACAGCTCCACAAGCAGCGGACTGAAATATAGTATAAACCTCTGGCAGAGTTTAATTCATTCTGCATTTGGCTTCAGTGACAATTTTTTTTTAAAGCGTTAAGATCAATGTGAAATGATCGAAGGAGTAACAGGTCTGAACCACTGAGGTGCCACTTCATAACTCTATTACAAGGGATCCATGCTATTATGTGCAGGTTCTTCTTCTGTTGGTTGCTTCCTTCAGGGATCACCGCAGCATCCTTATCTCTAGCATCTTCCTCTGTCGCACCAGCCCCTCTGCACATCCTCCTTTACAACATCCATGAACCTCCTCTGAGGTCTTCCTCTTTTCCTCCACATTCAGCATCCTTTGTCCAATACATCCACTCTCCCGCCTCTGCACATGTCCAGACCATCTCAGCCTTTCTTCTCTAACTTTGTCTCCAAACAGCTCAAACCCGAGCTGTGCCAGTGATACACTCGTTTCTAATCTTGTCCATTCTGGTCACTCCTAATGAAAATCTTAATCCCTCCATCTCTGAAGCATAAATTATATCACTCCTGACCCTTGTTTCCACCCTGCCTGCATGTTCTTTTCTTGACAAACAACTTTCTGTTAAGTTTTCACTGGTATCAAATTCAAAAGGATATTTTTCCAAAGTTTCAACCATGACATGTTGCTGTTGGTGGTGTTTTTTTAAATGAAATATAGAGTTTAGATTTTTTACAAGTAAATAAAAACTGAATGAAATGACATCATATTGTTTTGGAGATTCATAAGAGGAGTTTAAATGTGACATTAAAAGTGGCTACAAGTGATCCATAAGTCCTCTAATAAGTTATTCCTGACTCTCCTGTAGGTAAGCACAATGGGACTGTCCAGGGCAGAGTGTACTTCCGCTGCCCTCCAGGCCACGGCGTGTTTGTGAAGCCATCTCGTCTCACCAGAGGGCCACCCTCCATGGACACCGAACCCCAAACTCTGATCAGATAGGACCCAAAGAAGGACAAGACTTCTGAGGAGTTGCAGGGATATGAGGGTGGTCCTCAGATCCTGTGTGTAACCTCCACTATAGCTCCCCTCGTATCATCTTTTTGACCACTCAAGTCTCTGAAGGAGTCTGTGCTTTCCAAAAGCATATCTTACCTGTGCATTTAATGAAGGTATATCCTAATTATTGCTCACTGAAAAAAATCTCTATGCACATATCTTAGTTTTCTATATGGGAATATTTTTATACAAAGCTTCACTTTAATCTGGGAGACTTTATGTAATATTACCCACATACCTTTTCTTACATTGGTTCTGAACACTATATACCATATTTTTGTAAGACAATGCACTCCAGCCCCCCCCCCCCCCCCCCCCCCCCCAGGCTCATAATGGAGTAATCTGGGATATGAAGATTAAGAATGTACTACTGTTAATAAACATTGATATTTACATCAATATGAAATATCAGGGCTAACCAAAGAACTACGGTTCCATATCTGCTGTTATGAGTTACATGTTATTTTTCTAATGTACGTATGTGGACATATTTACTACAAATCGATGTGTCCAGTTAAAGCTTGGTGCCATATCTCTAGGAGTAATGCCACATACCCTGAGCATAAGACGAATCTGCAAACCTGAGATGCAGTTCGAAATGTTCCTGTTTGACGTACTGTAACACTGTGGAGGAAATGATCCCCATCCAGCATGAAACTGTTGATGTTTGAATGCTTGCACTGGAAAGGATTCTTGGAGAGTTTACCGACCGTCTTCCACGTTGGACTGATGAATTGTTTGCAGCGGATGAACTGTGTGTCATCGCTTAGATGCACAAAGCGGCTAGGTTTGGTCAGAGGCCTGGGTGTACTTATGCCTTATTGCCCTGTTTTCATTTTAAAAAAAAAAGGAGGCACATAAGTCCCAAACTGCTCAATGGACACCCCAAGTTCACTGTGTTATGTATGTATGTATATTATGAAGCCCACAGGTATTTGAAATGCCATCCTGCCTTGCTGACTGACTGACTGATTGGATGCCTTTTTAGCTGATGTGCATCTCCATTTTACAAGCTAACAGACTGATGCAACATGTTAAAGGGTTCTCAATAACAGTTTTTCACATGGAGGATTAAATGAATGGGTGATGGACCGTATCAGGTTAGAGAAAATTCGTTTAGATACGAAGAAGCGTTTCCTACAAACTTGTATTTTATGAAAGTGGTGAACTGTGGAACTGACTAGAAATAGGTAAATATTCAAGCTGTAATTGCAAGTAAAAGAAACAGACCCAAGAACCTTACTTTAAAGAAGAGAACAAAGCTGCTCTCCCTAATAAGGAGTTGTAAATAGAAATGTATTTGAACATAGTATTTACACTATTATAATGTACAGAATTGTATTTATAATGTATCTTGAATTGTTTTAATTGGTACAAAATGTTCTAGAATAGAACATTTACAATCAGTGTATGTGTTGACTCTTCATTTGGCTCATGCACACTAATCTAGTGTATTTACCTACCTAGTAATTCCTCCACATCGATGACACTGATAAGGTCATAAAGTAAACGATTGCTTCAAGTTATTGCTGCTAAAGGCGGTTCTACAAGCTACTGAATCATCACGGGGTGAACTTACTTCTTAAACTATATATATTGCAGCATTGTGCTGCTGTTTCCTATTACAGATATTAAAACGTCTGCACCCTGGCAAAAGAAGGGAACTAAAAACGCAAACTGCTGGCTAATCCTGCATCACCTGCTTTCTATTAAACTTTTTAAAATTGCTGTAGAAATGAAACAAACGCATTGATTCTTTTCTGATTCAGCTATTCTGCTGTAGAGTTGCTGCTATGCTTGGGATTATTGTCCTGTTGCATGACCCAGTTTCAGCCAAGCTTTAGCTGTCAGACAGATGCCCTCACATTTGACCCCAGAATACTTTGGTGTACAGAAGAGTTCGTGGTTGACTCAGTAAAGGTGCCCAGATCATGTGGCAAAACAAGGCCAAATCATCACCACTCCACCACCATGCTGGACAGCTGGTGTGAGGCGTTTGTGCTGATATGCTGTTTGGTACTTTGCAAAAGGAGATTGCTCCAGAAGTCTTGTGGTTTATCCAGATGCAACTTTCCAAACCTAAGCTGTGCTGCCACGGGGAAGAGGCTTTCATCCACTCGTAGGAAGACTGTAGCATTGTGTTAACAGGCATTTTAGTGCTTCAGACCAATTTGTAGACGTGATCACACTTGAGGATGATCATTAATAAAGCCAAGTCAGTTACCCTCTTAATTCCTATGGAAGCAGTCAGGGTGTACTTTGAAAACTTTCTTTTTCACATGACTGTTGAGACATAAATAAAAATAGCACACATTTTAATGGCTTTAAAGTGGGTGTTTGAATTTGAATTCGGTTTAAATTAAACAGCCCTCGGCTTTGTCAAGTTAAAGTACATTCTATAACCGTCGGTGCCACTTACTAAAGAGATTTAAATGAGTGTATGTATATATTGGAGCCTTTGTGTATGTCTTTGACGCTGTGCAGATTGGAGAGAATGCAAAATAAGTTCAAATTTGTGCACCCAATTCTTATTTTGTTTAACAGGTGTATGCTGTACAATCGTCCACTGTGGAAAAAAAGAACCGATTAAAGAAATCACTACAAGGCCAAAATTGTGCCCATGATGAGTGTATGTAAACTTCTGACCACAACTATAAATGAAGTTCCACAAGTTGACGGGTCTTGCCTTTTTAAAGTTTATCATAGAAAAACATTTTCAGCAACAGGGACACAACTAGACTTACAATCAGATTAAAATGACATTATTTGTGGATTTTTTTAAATTATTTTTTATTTTTGGGTGTTATTTATAAATTATGCATCTGGAGTCCTTAAACTGCGCCAACTTTCAGAGTAATGGCGATTAATTGTGGGTATATACTTTTTATTTCCAGCAGGAGGGGGAGGCTTTGGGGCGATTAAAAAAAAGTAAATACGACAGTAACTAAGCTTACGAGTTAAAATTATATAAAATAATAAATTATTTAATTATTTCAACTTGGTTTTGGACTTTTATTATGACCATAAAATCTCCGGTTTCAGCCCAGGAAGTGGTGTGAACCTGACATGGACCGCACGTGCTTCCAGTGTGAACTGACGTTCCCAAATGTCCATTATTTTCCAGTGAATAATAACACATAGATGATTATACATTATCTAAGTAACTGAGTAACTTTTTTCCAGCTCTACACTGTGTCCTTGCCACGGTTTCAGCAGTTGTGCGACAGTAGGAAGCCTGAACACGGTGTGGTGGTCTGGATCTGGGTGGAGTTAAGGATCCGTGTCACATTCTGACAACTGGGAAACACGCACACGGTCACACACACACACAACAAACAGGTGTCTTCCTCTTTCAGACTCACAGTCACTCTGTCGGGGGTCCTGCTGTCCGCGCTGCTCACTCAACGCGCTTCGTTGCTTTATCTGACTTAAAAACTGCCCGAAAATCACTTTAATAACACAACTACACACAATGCACGCCGCACAGAAAGACACCACCTTCACCAAGATCTTTGTGGGAGGGCTTCCTTATCACACTACGGATTCAAGTCTGAGAAAATACTTCGAGGTGTTTGGAGACATCGAAGAGGCCGTCGTTATCACCGACCGGCAGACGGGCAAATCCAGAGGTTATGGATTCGTAAGTAAAAACCTGTAAATATAAGCGAGTGGCGCGGTTTTGCGCACAGTTAGGAATCGGGTTAGTTGAATAGGTTTCACACCTATCCAGGCTTAGTCAAGTAAAAATAGACTGCGCTGTGTTATGCACAGAAGTATCTCATGGAAAAACGTGTTGTAATTTAGGTGACCATGGCAGACCGGGCCTCTGCCGACCGAGCCTGCAAGGACCCCAACCCCATAATAGATGGAAGGAAAGCCAATGTGAACCTGGCCTATCTTGGGGCCAAGCCCAGGGTCATTCAGCCAGGTGAGGAACTGGATCTCAGCTTCTTTTCTTTCCTTTTTTTTTTTTCTTTCTTTCAGAACATAACATAGTGTTAAATTCTTAAAGTATTCAGAAACACATTCAGGATATTTTAAGGTATCTTCTTAATCATATTCATTTTAAACAAATGCTGAACACTGGTCTGTCTCAACTCTAGGATTTGCATTCGGTGTGCCTCAGATCCATCCAGCATTCATCCAGAGACCTTACGGGTATGTGAAGCCACCATTTGTTTCTGTCACAAAATCTGACTTAAAAAATGCCCTTTACAATCTTTTTTTTTAAAAAAAAAAAACTTTTTAAAAACATGTATTTATTGTTGCCTCCACCTATTTCATCCTGACTGAGGAACTGTGAGTGCACATGCGTGTCCCTCTGCTTGAGGCTGACTGAAGGAAGTGAGCGTTGGTGTCCAGCCACTACAGGACTTGACTTCATGTTGTCTATCTCTCTCTGATCTGACAGGGTCGATAACGGTTAAAATAGCTGATGAAGTGACATGATGATTTGACGAATAGCTGAGTCTGCATTGGGCAGAGCGCTAAAGTGTTACCTGTATACTCTGACATACACAAACGAACAGAAATGGTGACTAGATGCATGGAAATCTGCTGTTGGTTTTTGGTTTTGTTTTTTTTTTTTCAGTTTTTCATAGTACATAGATTGGTGTGTGCCTTGTTTTCAGTATGATGTGGCGTTCAGCTTAACTGTGTGCTTATTTCTACTTGCAGTGGGGGATGTGGGGCGTTCAGAAGGGGAGTTTGTTTTGGTTTTTTTTGTGCAGACTTTTCCAGTCATGATAGCGGGTTATAACTCTGCGATGTGGTGTTGATTCTTTTTCCCTTTTAATGATCGTGCTTTAGCCTGTGTTTCTATTTTGTTGTTGTTGTTGTTTTTCCCTGTTTTCTGGTTAACATAAAGTTCACTGTGTTTTGTTGTCAAAGGGGGAGACAGGGGGAATCACTCACAGTGTGTTCATTTCAAATTCAATCCCCTTCAACAAAACAAACACTGGCTTGCATGTGGGAGTTTTTTTTTTCTGTTTCCTTACTTATGTTGCTGTGTTGTTGTTTTTTTTTGTTGTTGTTTTGAACTAACCTAATGCTTTCACTTGTAGCTTGCATCCACAGCTACATAAACTGAGAATTTTTTTTCTGATCATCCACAAATATCCAGTGATTTCTATTTTTCTCATCACTCAAGGCGTGTGTATGAGTATGTCTGATTGTGTCCCTGTTTGTAGAAGCGCCATGCTTTGGTGAAGTAAGTTATCTGAAAGTGCCAAGACTCCAGATTAAAGCTGGATCACTCTGTGGAATATTGTTTTTAGATGGTAGAAAAGTATAGATCTCATTATTTAGTAATGAGATATAATTTTAGACAGGCTCAAACAGTCCCTCCAATATAGGTTAAAGACAGAGATCTTAGCTCGTCTCTTGGGCAGCAGCTGTTTGCTACAGTGATCCGCACGGCCTCTCAAATTCAGATGGAAAAAAGGGAGTCACTCAGCAGCGCTGTTAATAATGTATGGCAGAGACAGAGCCGCTCGGCTGTGGACAACAGGTGGGCTGAGCCATGCGCCTCACGGAGCCTTTTGGTTATGTGCTGGGGATTACTCATGTGCCCTGGTGATTTACAAACCACCTTTATTTAGCTCTCAACTTGCAGCACGACTAAACCTCCATCCCCTCTCTTTCAGTAGTCACGCCTAAAGTCAGCCGTGACCTTTTCAGCTTTTAAACTCTTGATAGTAAAATAAGGTTGTGTCACCGAGATAGAAGCCAACATTCTGGCATCCTGTCTCATCAAGTTTACAACTGTTTATCAGACTGGTCGTGTTTACTAAAAAAGCTTTGCGAGTTTTTTGTAATCGTTATGCCACTTATAAAAGAATAATGTGTTTGGCCCTCCATTTTGATTATCAGTTGGGTCGCCTTCAATCTGTCAGTGAAGAAGTAAATTAGGTTGAGTCACTGAGACCGTAGTGTAGTATGGGCAGTTGTTGAAGAGAGCTCTGCCATGTGTCACTGAAGGAGATCAGCTTGTCCTTTTGCGATGACAAGAGGAGCAAAAATAGCATGGTTCCAGCCTCCGCTGTCAGTCAAGTTGGTGTGCGTGTGTGTGTGTGTGGGGGGGGGGGGGGGGG
>VOQJ01012384.1:0-13109 GCA_015052665.1 Apistogramma diplotaenia
TAGTATATATAAAAAAACCAACTCTTGTTGTGGTTTTTTTTTTTTTTTTTTTTTTGTGTGTGTTGTGGGGGGGGGGGGGGGGGGGATCAAATCTTGCTGATCCCCAATTCCATCACTGCATCTGCACAAGCCCACTTGGTCTGTTTGCTGCGTGTACTCGATAGCTGCGCTTTTTGCTATTGGTCGTGGGCTTCCTCATTTAGCCTAATTACTCATTTCTCTTCTTCCCCTCAGAACCCAAAAAATGCATTGTTAACAACAGTCTCCACACTTGGATGCTCCCGACATAGCCCGAGGTCATCAATACTTAAACTTTGCAATCACATAAGCCTGCTTTCTAATTAGCATTGCAGATTAAGGAGTGGCTTCAATCAGGCTGATGACAGCCCTTGACACCCTCTAGCCTAGGGGTTTTAAAAAGCCGCACTGCTTGCTTTTCATTTGACTCTGTTCAATTCCCATCTGCCCATTTCCTACAATTACCTTCTCTTTCATTCTCCTGTTTCTAGTTTTCCTTTTTTCCTCTGTGACGGGTTTAAACCTCCTCTAAGGTATTTTAAATGATCACAATTTTAAGATTGTGCTTTGGAGGGGCTTAAAAATTTTCTTGTTGTTTCAATATTTTATGTCTTTTTTCCTCCTCTGGCACCAAACACCATTCGCCTGCTGTGATAGCATCAGCCTTCAGGAGCCCCAGACCACTGCGGACCCTACACATAAAGCTCTAACTGCACATCATCGCTTCGTATAAGAACATCCAGCAGCAGACATATCTCTCAAACTCTTAAATGCCAAATATGACTCAGGCTGTTAGCCTCTAGAGGGAAACGGGGACAGCCTTTGGCTTCAAAATTATTTATCGGAGAGGTTTACCACATTTTGAGTGAGACTAGGTCATCTGTGAAAAATATTTGAAAGCGTAAGTCGTGCGGCAGCACCTGTCAGGTTGAGTGGGTGGAAGTAAGATTCCTGGTATTGGTCAGACACACTGTTGAACTGTTCCTCTTCTTTTTTGTTTCTCGGGACAAGGTCACCTGTAAATTGACATTATACCATTAAATTATGCAAAAGGAATGAACAAACCCTCATGAATAAATTATGGCGTGCAGTGAAACTGATTTTTGATTGAAAATGATCAAACAATACTGCACTGTTTGCTCTTTTACCCTGAAATACAGCCTTGTTGGAAAGGCCGAGGGCAGGTGTGCTGGCTCCTTCTGGGAGGTTGGCGGAGTCCTAGCAGAGTTTAGACAAATACAGGAGAGATATTCATACATTAAAGCCCGCGCAGCCCTTTTAAGCCGACTCAGGGGTCCGTTTAGCATTTTTCTTAAGAGAAGAACGTTTTGGTAAGAGCTGATTCTAAACATTTTTACCCACGGGAGAAATATGCATACACTTACACTGGATGTTAACAGCATTTCCTTTGAGGTCCCAGATATATTAGCAAAGTTCTCCACGAAGTTACGAGGTGCTTGAAATACTCTCAGGACCTTCTCGTCGGCTCCAGACACAAACTGAAACCTTCCGACCGCTGCGAGACACTGCATGTCATACCCGTGGATCTGCGGCCTCGAGATTTCGTGCCAAGTGACCTGCAGTGACGAAAGTCACAAAAAAAGATGAAAATGTGGACCTGTTCGTGTAGTTTCCTAAATGCCGGCCTTTTCAATAGATCTCTGATGTTTGGGGATTTATTTTCTTGGCCCAAAACTCAGGCCTTTGAAACGACGCCAAATACAACATTGATTCTAGTGTGCAAGTGAAACACTTCCGGCTTAAGATCCAAAGTGTTCTCACGGGGGACGATGGAAGGCTCCGACGTGATAACTAGATTTCATTTGGCACTAGCATCAGGTGGCATTGTGGCAAAAATCCAAGCTGGCATCTTGAATAATGTGGCGGAAGCAGGAAGCTTAATTACAAATGTTTCTACCCCAATTGAATGCTAAACTAGTCGATTTCACCCTTCGTCTACACATTTTAAGTGCACAAACATATGGGGAAGTTAGAAGAGTACTCATTTACTTTAATATTACCATACTTCAGCATGTGATGGGGTGATTAACAGTCCCAGGAAGCCAAATCTGCTTACAATATATATTTGACTTCTGAGAGCTTCCAGTCACAGAGGGCTGAAATTTAATTATCAAAAAATGAAAGCACAAAAGTATTAAGTACTGACTACATATCCCATAAGGGATAATACAACCTGCCTGCGTCAAAAACAGAGCACCACACTAAATAACTTTTAAGAGGAGACAAGAAGCAGAAAATTATTTAAATGACAATACTCATTTCAATACGCTGATGCCAAGTGTGTCAAATACGATTAATATAGTAAACGATGAAAAAATAAATGCACTGTGGTAACACTTCTTGTATGCTACAAGCTCAGTTTATTAACAGCAAAATAGTCACAAATAGGCTTTTTTATTCTTTTTATTGAAAAATCTGTCTTTTACTGTGAGGAAGATGAACTTGTGATGGGTATATTTTATATTATCAGTGTATCCCAAGCATTTATGATATAGAACGATCATGTTCATAGCTGAGCAGCAGGTGAAATTGGTTGCAAAGAGGTTGCTGCAGATTGCTGCATGTAAACTACATGGAAACTTGAAAAAGTATGCAGAATACACACATTTCCATAGCGACCACCGACTGCCAAGGGGTCTCCGCCAGGTCTCTAGGCCTGTGTGACTAGGGCCTAAGAAGTAGCAATTCACTAATCATGTGCTTCAATCTACTTGCAATATTGTTGTACGTGCACAACACTGCATGCATTATGAGGTTTATGCTAAATAATTCTGATGCCAAATGAAGCACAGCTTGAGTTTTAGTTGAGCTGCCATGAAAAAAAAAGAAGGAAAAACTGATACAACTGTTTGTGTATTCTACAAATGATACAGCACCACAATGTACAGCCAAAGTATCCTCTACAGCCATAAAGCGGATACAGAAAGTGTGTCATAGCAATTGTTGATGCGATTTAATGCTGCTGAAACTTTGAAATTAATAGCGAATTCCCAGTGAGACAATAACGTTTATATTCAACATAACATGTTAGAATCAATTTAGCATCTGTTTTACCTTCCTGTTCGGTTGCGTGCTCCATGGGGTGAATAATCTAGTGGTCTGGTCTGACCCCACGCTCAGGATGAACTCGCCCTCGGGATCCCAGCTCAGGTCTTGGACTGCGTTAAAGTGACCTGATATCACAACCCCGGGTCGCCACTCTCCCTGGAGGAAAGGATTGTAACAGTGGAGTTACAACAGTCGAAGGCGTCTTCGACAACCACCGCCTGGTATCTACGACTGACGGCTATATCGGTGGTTAATCGTGATACATGCTCCTGTCTCAGAGGCAAATCCCTTCTGAAACATGTAAAATAGGGATCAGGTTCAAGTTTGTGCTGAACTGTAAATTTAAGTTCCAACTGGGTATAATTTATACCCAGGGGTCTCTGAATTATTACGATGAGCTTTCAGACTTTTATTCGATTTCAGAGACAACCAACAAAGACAAATGCTGAGCCCGTCATACTGAGTGGCAGGCAGGAAACCTGGTGTGACTAATTACACTAAAATACACTCTCACAGTGAAGCAGAGGGAAAACGCACAAACTGTGAATCTTATTTCAAATTCAACTGCTTCAAAATTTCGCACATTTCTTCAGAAAATAAAGGAAAAAATGATTCTTTAGTATTTATTTAATATGTTGATGCTGGCTTCGCACTGATTTGAAAGTTTGGGTATAATTACTGCGTCCGTGGCTCTCACCTCTTTGTCTTGGTCCTTGCACCAGAGATGCAGTGCTCCGTGATAAGCGTGAGCCACAATCATGGAGCCATCCGGACTCATCTGGCAGCCGTAGAAGCCTAAAGTGTTACCACCAACCTCCCCTACACGCACCTGATGAGAAAGGAAGCGAAACATGCATCATGTCGTGAGAGCAGCCATTACCGACATTAATGTGCATCAAGTGCCACACGCGGAGAAAAGCAGCTGAGTACAGAAGGTAATTTTAAACCCTATATAAGAATCTCACATGCAGCAGTGTATAAAGTTTATGTGATCCCCCCCCTTGGTTCTATATAAGTCTACAGGCTGAGATTTATACAAAACAAGGCAGGGGGGAGGGGGATGTTAGGGCTGTCAAAGCTGTTCTCAGTCTCCCTCTAAGACCTATTAACTAACAGACTCCATAATGGTAGACAGAAGCAAGAAAAAGACAAAACAAATAAAAATCCAGCAAATCAGGCTGCCAAACCAGATGAGAAATTATGCAAAATGGGACTTATTAGAGTGGAATAAACTCTGTGGTGGGTTTTTTTTCCCCCCACAAAACAAAATAAATTTGTCTAATACATAATGAATGCAATTGCAGCCCAGTGTATCACATTAAACAAATAATCATGAAAAATGTCTGAGCTTAAAAACACAGAGAGATTTACATAAATTGGATTTGGTTGAGAGCTCGTGACCCCGACATCATGTTATACGGAGAGTGTAAACTCTCCATGTGGTGTGAGCTGCCAGTACAAAAGGCATCCAATTGAAAAAACACCAGTAATCACAGACAGAAAAAAAAATGATTGACTCCTTTAGGAGTCACCTGTTCAATCATATGCACCTTGCCTTTGTGCATACAGACAGTTCTGTATTGAATTTTGCGGATTCAATCCACCGCCTGTAACAGAAAGCCAATTTTGATTTAAGTGCAGTTACCAATTACCCAAACAAATGAAAATTCACTCGTTTAACCTCCCGCTGAGGTCATTCTAACTCACTTTAAAGTTTCTTTAAAGTTTATTCTCAGGGAGGAAGAGAAAGGAAAGGAAAATCAAGCAAGTTTGATGTAAGAGGTAAAAGGAGAACTGCAACAAAAAATTAATAATATTCAACATGAAACTCAATCAACAAGAATAGAGTATAAAAAAGCTTTACTTCTATAAATAAATGGCAATGCACTCTGGATTAATTCCACCATTCATTGAAATTAATACCCAAAGTAAATATGAATTGCAGCCTAAAATAGAGGACAGTATTAGTACCATGCAGCTGCTCGTATAATCAGTGCGAGTCAATGCAGGATTACGCAACAGAAATAACTTGAAACAATGCAGAAATTAATCAAAATATTTAGGCCACAGGGAGCCATATTAACCACGAGCTGCCAGGTGCCACAACACATCCTCGAACAACGACAGACAGCATTAAGACATGGAGTGTGCACTCTTCAAGGGCACGGTATTTTGTAGACCAGGTTAACTTCTCACCGGCACGAAGAGTTCAAACAATTAAAAGCTTTATTGGACCTTGAGGCCCAAAGGGAAGATCTTTTCAAATCGATAGCAGTCAGACTAACCATAGAGTGCTACACTGTTCCCACACAAGAGCTGTGTTCTGCATCCAGGTATCTCTTCCATCTTTAATTAGCCTATGCCTTAAATGATATATGCATTGGCACTGAAGAAATGTGAGAAATGCTAAAAACACACATTTTTCCCTGTTAGGGAGAGTTGCACAGCTTAGCTGGTAACCTTTTTCCCTTTAATGTTTTTTTTTTAAGGTAGTGAGAGTTTATTTAGCTGCAGCAGTGACCTGAGGCAAACTGCAGAAGAAACACGGAAGAATGTGTATCAAACAAACACACAGCAGCTGTCAGACCATACATAATTTAGCTATGCCGGTGTACTGTGTGTGGAAGTAAACTGAGGGTCTCAATCATCCCATCTTCTTGCCTGCATATACTGGTCAACAATGACCTTCAAAATAATGCCGGCATGCGGGCTGTAACGCAGCAGAACTAATGACAGCGATAAAGGCATGCCTTCACTTTGAATGGCACAATCTTCCAGCCATCCAGAGAGAGACAGAGCAAGAGAGGGGAAAGAGGAAGAAACATAGATGGTGAGATTGAGAGAGAATGGGATGCAACATTAAGCAGATTGATTTTAAAATTCTGCACACAAGAGGCGGCCGTAAATCATGCAAAAACCCGCGCAGGCAAAAAGGCATCATTTGTCTCGTTTAAGAGGAGGAACAATATGGATGCGTGGTGCACCTTATCGCTGGACAGTCGAAGTATTGGGGAGTAATAGAACAAGGACAGTAAAAATAGGGAGGTGTGCATCATGCTTGGGGAGCGAAAGCTTAACCATACTGGGAAAAGCCACACAGCACATGTTTGAAAAATCAACATTTCTTGCAGCAACACTGACGGCGAACGGCTCTCGCCTTCAGTTTCACTCTGTACTGTGGAACGTGCACTGCGCAATACAGTGTAAAATATAATAAAGAATATAGTGAAGGGTTATTTTCATGATGTATATATTCATGGATTTCTCTTAATTAACTTGGCAGTCATTTAGCATAGTCTAAAGTGTGGGAATATTTATACATGCCTAAAGACTTGGAAAAGAACTAAGAACAAGAATTAATCAGTGAGGTACGCACACATCCATTTTTAAGGCCACCTATTTATTAATGTGCTTTTCTGTGAGTTCAACAGTCACATGGGTTATTGCTTAAAATATTATTTGGGAATTCATTCATTTTCAACTTAAATATGTTTCATTAAATAGACCAGATGAAACAATGAGTTTAAGTCTAAGAGAAGTAATATTTTCCTGTTCCGTTTGTTGTCGTGATCATCGCACACATTCAAGGCTCTGGGGAGACCAATCCACGCCTGAGTGATCCACTGTGTTTTCCAGGCCAGGCTTTTACTGCACTCAGAGTGCGTTTGGGATCATGTTATGCTGAAAAAATGAAGCTTTTGCTAATCAGATGCTTTCCAAATAGTATTACATGGTGGATCATGACGGTGGGATCCAGCCCCAAACCATAACAGAGCCTCCAAGGTGTTCCAAGGCACTCAAAGCTGTACCTCCTGACCCTCTCCAAACATGTTGACATTTGAACCAAAGATTTCAAGTTTGGATTTACCACTGAGCGGGGGCTAACGCTCAGCTGTTTTGTATTTGTATTTGGGGGGGGGGTCCAAAGGGCTGTTGCAGTAAAATCACTTAAGTAGTGTGTGAGGTGTGAGCAGTCTGGCTTGAACGGTGTGAATTTGAACATCCTAGGTGAGAAAATTCTCAAGTCATCACGTTCACAAGATTTTCAGAAAACCTGACCTCTGAACTTTACCCTTTAAGGTCACGGGTCGCAGAGATTCAAACTCATCCAAGATTTTTAGTAGATGCATGTATGGCGTGAACTGGAGCATTCTAGGTCACAACGTTCCTGAGTTATGGCCGACATTAAAGTTTCTGTGGAACAAACGCCGACGCTGCTGAAACCACGGCTATGACATCAACTTTTTCCTCAAAACAGCCCCCAAATAAAAACTTTAAAAGCCGGGAGATTTATTAATATTTATTAATATACGACAAGAAAATCATAAACTCCTCATGTTTTTGGGAACTGAAGCGCAGTTAGTTTGTTGTCATTTTATAAAGTAAACCAAGTTAATTAAAATCATGTCATGAAACTAACGGTGTGTGCGGCCATCAAGAAAACACAACTCACTTCGGACTTTTGTGGCTTTTTGCGATCTGCCACGTGACCAAATGTAACCTGAGGAGCACACATGGGCCGAGCTCTAAAAAAAAAAAAGGGTTATCTTTCAAACACACACACACACACACACACACAAACTGATAATCCCTCTAGGCGTTGTGGTGGCCCGCTGTGGTCAGTCGGAGATGTTAATTACCAGTGTGTCTCGTTAGCGAGATGTGCTTTACGCAGCGGTGGGCCTCAACAATCCCACTGCTAACCCTGCTCTCCATTAAATCTCACCAATTACTCTAATCAGTGTAAAGAAGTGGAGCGCTTCTTTGTAAGTAAAAAAAAAAGAAGAAGAAAAAGAAAAAAAAAACAAATAAAAAAAAAAGAACACTTGAGTGTCCCAAAGGAAAACCTTTGTGAAGCTACAGAAAACACCCAAAAATTACCAGACGCCTTTAATGCTAAATATATGACATAATATAAATAGAACTGAATTCAAGGTTCCATTGTTGCACCCCTGTTTTTGTGTGTGTGTGTGTGTGTGTGTGCGTGTGCGTGCGTGTGTGCGTGCGTGTGAGACAAAGCGTCAGAGGTTACGTTTCCTCTGTAGGAAGAGAAACTTGTGAGTTCAAAGGTTTTGACTCTCATAAAGAATCAGAGTGGGAGAGGAACTCATTTGCTATGCACTTTCACATTCAGCAAAAAGGTTATTTCAGGTATGAGGGGTTCGTTTCTTTGTTTTTGGCATCAAGAGAAAAAGCTCCAGCTATGAAGGGCGACTGGCCACACCAGACGTGACGCCCACCGCTGATTTTCGTTCCCCCACTCGCTGCCTTTGTCTAATCACACTGGGAAGAATATGTGACATCAGTGCTCGCTTCAGGCCCTAATCATCGTCCCTTTGTTAGAGAGGAGAGTCGATACTTTTATGGTTTTCTCCTTTCTGTGGTCTTTGTTGCTCATCACTGCGGCTGTGAACGATGAGATCAAAGGAGCAAAAATGCAACTGATCAAGTGTGGAATCTTATTCATTACTGCAGAATGTGATCACAGCCTGCCATGAAGGGGTGAGCCACTTCAACTGGATGTGTGCAATGTGTGTGTCAGTAATTTGTATCTGACTATTTCTAGCATGCATTAAGTGTCAGGTATGAGGGAAGCTACTGTGAGGTAGCCTTGAAACAAATGAGAATTAGGCTGTATTTTTTTTTTAAAGAGCTGTGGGGCAGATGGGCAGGGAAATGCTTTTTCTTTGCCATCCACACTTGAGTTAAATTTAGTCTCATTCTGGCACAACAGCAGCTGTTTGGGCTCCAAAGACACGAGGTGGAGGGGAGAGAAAGGAAAGGAGGGCAGAAATGATGTCAGAAGGGAAGAAAAAAGCCGAAGGGAGGACAAAATTATGAAAGGTGGGTGTAAGGAGTCAAAGAGAAAGACAGATGATGTAGAATTTTTTTTTAAGAAAGGTGGTGCAGGCAGAGGCTATGGCATGTCTCCCACCAGCACCCTCTCCATCTCCTGTCGGATGTGTTAGGGAATGGGCCGTAAAAAAGGGGGTTCAGTATGAGTAAGTGACAGAAGGGAAGATGGGGGAGGACAAGACCAGCTTCACTAAACTCACAGTGCTGGGCTCAGCACCTCTTCATCACTGTCTATCACATCTATTCCTGACACTTCAATGTCAGGGGGAGTGGAAACTGACACAAGGGCACTGACAGCAAGAGAAGGGATACTGTGGGCACAGGAGGGGGGCTCAGGCTCCAGGTCATGTCACAAACAACTGAAAGGAAAACTGGCCAAAATAGACTGAGGAGGTGGGTGTGTGTGTGAGTCGGGACAGTTGTGTGAACAAACCCTAACTGAGAGTGACTGAATCCACTTATATGCATGTGTGTATGAGGCTTCGTGGACGAGCATACACAACACTGACCTGTTCTGTCCACACTCCAGAACTGTCCTCGGGAGCCCAGAGGATCATGGTTTTATCCATAGAGGCGGAGAGCAAACAGAGACGATGCTGCAGCTCGCCACCTGCAGGAGGAAAAGAGGGCTATTGTCAGGAGACGCGTGGAGATCCGAAACTGGTCAACGGCCGATCGATCGCTACGCCGGCGGTTCTCCGTCTTTACGTGAGCTGAAGCAAAGATTGCTCCTTGAAGCCTTTGATCTCGGCTGCATGAGTCTGAATTATTTTACTTGTCAAAATTTTTTTTTAACTACTTATCTTGATAATAATCACAGTGACCTCTTACTTTTAGTGCTGCTCAGAACTTCAAGCAGTATTGATGAACATGTTTTGCTCTTTTCAAACTGAGTACTCCCGGTTTACAACAATCACCGAGAACAAAAAATATCACAAATAATGAAGTGGTGTGGTGTCTCTGCTTCCCAAACACACAGATAGCTACAGGCACGAGTATTTTCTTTGGAAAGACTACTAAAATGCAGGGGGGAGCGCAAGTGTCCTTTCCTGAAGGGACTTCTGTAACTGGGCAGCATGCTGGCGGCTGGTTAGCACTGTTGCCTGGGTTCGAATTCCACCTCGGCCCGGGGCCTTTCTGTGTGTTTAGAAATGCAACACGCATTGCTGCATCAGTTACAGTAACCCATGTTGAATTAGAATTTAATAATTTAATCATAATAGATTTTTTTTAAAAAAAGACTGTTTTGATGTGACTGATGCAACAACATCCATCCTTTCCTTCGAGGACTAATTAAGTCGATAACTTTTAGGACTTCTAGTTTTCCTTTTCTTTTAAAATTTCACACTTTTTTCCTCAGTTTTTGTGAGCCAACGTTAAAAGACAAACGGTGAAAAACAATGGCTCTCAAGTATGCGGCTGCCAATCCATTTACTTCCACTAGGTATGAAATTGAATAAGTGATTGAAATGTTTTTCCCTGAATCCAAAATAAATGGTTTATGTTTTTTGACTAATATAACAAACAGATTCTAGCAATGACCTACTGACAATTTTCTAAAAAATACTGGCCAAAAAATGGTCGTCATGCCACCTGATTTCCTCCCAGATTTTTTTAATCAAGGTACCTTTATAGAAAGGAGGCTGCCAGTGAACCCCGTAGACCCAGTTCTCGTGGCCTGCCAGAACAGTTTCAAGCGACACAGCGAACACCGAGGACTCTTCTGCAGAATAAAGAGTCACTGTCACTGAGAGTTCGGCTTCAGAAAAAGCACAGAAAACAGTGACTGATTACGACAAAAACTGCATGAAATTTGAAATAATCCACAAATAAATTCAAAAACAATTACGTGTAAGCATATATAAAAAGGTCTATAACCATCATGCACCATTTTTAAACCTTCTAAAAAGCATCTCTCCTCATTTGGCTAATTAGTGCACCGTTTATAATCAAGCCTGGGTGGCCCACTCACCTCTCTCCTTCACTTCAAAAATGTCCTCTTTCATTTTGATGATGCTGTGATTGTCCTCTGCACGGGTGTCTGTGCCAGACTTGGCACACAGCCTCCACACTCTGATCAGAGAGTCCTGCGAACAGCTGGCTAATAACAGCTCCCCACCTGAATGAGCCAGAGTGCAAAACCCGAAAAATCCTTCACTGCTCAAAGTCATTTTGTGTCGGCTCTTAAAATATTGTTGTATTGTTACTGGCTTTATTTACTCAGCTCAAGTACTTTAATGAAAAGTGTGATATTATGAAACACAGCGGTACTGTTGTGGTGTGAAAATGATGCTAAAAGCTTGTGCGGAGTTCAGGGTAACAGCGGAGTGAAGAGACCAGGTCGCGTAAACTCTTTCACACAGACGTTTTGATTCACGGTAAATATAAAAACATTCATTACAAGCAGCTTTAAAATAAACTCCCATTAATGTCTTAACAGAAGACGCCGTACTTTAGCACTCAGTTGCGAGCGGAGCCCATCGTGCTGAAAGTGGTAAAAGCGGAGCCAGGCGGGACGATTAAAAGCAATTAAAAACATTGGTTTTCAGCCTTATAATGAGCATTAAATCCTCAGCTAGATGTTTCATTTCACTTTCATTACTTATCTGTTAGTTAGGAGAAAATTGCTCCCGACTGTGATGTAGCCGGTCAGAAAACAGCAATGCCAGCCAAACACACACAGACAGGTGGTAAAACAAGGCGCATGCCACTATTTCTGAGTGTCTGTCTCTCACATTAGTGTTTTAGCTTTAGTCCAGTAGCCACCGGCCCAGTTTCCTGTCTGCCAATATAAACAGATACTAAAATAAATAAATAAATCCTGCGATGCCATCACCAAAGGCCTCCAGAATGTTGACACAGAAAGGATGATGTTATTATAGTTTGTCAATCACGGCATAACGACACTAATGATAACGACAGCCACGATTTGTTTTGCTTTTTGCCTGAAACGGTGCCAAAACAGTGCTCTGGTGACTATTTCTTACGCAACAGTGTTTTTAAAACTCGCTACAACCAAAGTCTTATTTAAATTGGATTCACCGTCTCAATCATGCAGTTTGTTTCTTCATAGTCTCTGAAGAGGCTACCACACCCATGTTTCTGAGTGTATTATTATTTTTATTAGGAAAAATAGTAAATATACTAAAAACAGAAAGGCTGAAAACTTTTCAAGTGAGTCTTCTTTCTACGAAGCTTTCAGTTCATGACAGATGGCAAGCTGGTTTTAAAGTTGCATATAATTAAACCTACTGCAAAAGAAAGAAAAAAAACTGATTAAAGACAGAAACACAAAACCAGAAATCATGCTCTGAACCCCGATATTGAACAGCTATGATAAACTGCTCCTCTAGTGCTCCAATTTGCCATCTGTCGAGTCATAAAAGAACAGAATGATTTATTTAACTACCCTCGCAGCAGAGAGAGGGTTTTTGTCATTCCTGTGAGAATACTTCATATAAACAAACTTCATTCTGTCTCTTTTTTGGCTTGTAGCTTGGCAGCGTGGAGTAGGTCATAGACGGTGAGTAGGAAGGAGACACTGGTGAAGAGGGCTGGTTAAGGAGATGAAATAGCTTTTACACAGTCAGAACAGTGCAGTAATGAAGTGCCCTTGAAGAGGGTTACACAATTAGTAGAGCCTGGATTGGATCCACGCATTACCGGGTGCTATCAAAACACTGTGAATGCACTGGATGGCGAGGGCAGGACGCAAAGCATGAAAGGATGGAAACGGCATGCAAACTTTAGACGTTTTCTGGGTCTGCTGGGAGAAAATTGCCTTTGTTTTTCAATTTGCAAAGGTCAGAGACCACATGCCAGCCTTTCTCGTCAAATTGGTTAAAGGCTAGGACAGGAAATCTACTCCCACCTCTCCGCATTTACTCAGTGACATGTTATCTAACTCTCTCGAAGCCCAGGAACTGCATTATCCCGCTTTGCAGGCTTTCTTAAGATCAACTAAAGATAAGTGAGAAATCAAGCACATGCTTTTCAGGCTCTAGAAGACAAAACACCACTGTGCCAGGAAAAAAAAAAGATAAGATACATTTTAAAGGGACTGCAGACCGTAGAGCTCTCCAGGCTTTCTGAAGGGTTTTTCAAAGTTCTTCTTCTTTCTGTGACCATTTTCAGAAGAATGTTTGTAAAAAAAAAAAAAAAAAAAA
>VOQJ01012387.1:0-17285 GCA_015052665.1 Apistogramma diplotaenia
ACACACACACACACACACACACACACACACACACACACACACACACACACCGCTCCAAACAACAGTGGTGGTAATAAGATGGGAAAAAATGCACAGAGGTTTAGTGAGGTACTTCTCTTTATTTACAGCGTTTGGTGGATGAAAATTTAAAGCCATAAAAACCAATAAAGCATATTGCTTTGCTATTTATGGTTTTAATAAGCTAGATAATTATTTTTTCTTTTCATCTGTCACAAAAGCAGATTGGCATTTCTTATCACGGTGATTGGAGCAGCATCCTGGAGATTGTCAGATTCCGCAAAATAATGACATTTTAGAAGAATAGAACTTTAATGATCCCACAACGGGGAAATTCACACGTTACCGCAGTGGTACAGAAAAAGAAAAAATAAATAAATAAAATTCTATACATAGAGTATATATCTATAGATATACACATATGTACACACATATACATGAAAAATAAACACTATACAGATTTTAAAACACTATATACATTTGTAGCCGAGGTGGGAGTGAAAAATAAATAAATGTAAGTGCCCTGTGTGCATACTGATGGCAGTGAGGTAGAGTGTCCAAGTGTCCAAGTGTCTCATGACATCATGGTTTGTTATAGAGTCTAACTGCTGTTGGGATGAAGGACCTGCGAAAGCGCTCCTTCCTGCAGCGAGGATGTATTAGTCTCTGACTGAAGGAGCTGCTCAGCGCACCCACGGTCTCATGCAGAGGGTGGTGGGGGTTGTTCATGATGGATGTTAGTTTTGCTAGCAGTTAGTTATTAGTTATTATTAGTCATTGTTTGCAAAAATTATGTTTTTTGGTTTTTTTTACCTAATTAATATTAGTTTCAGTTTTTTGTGTTTTCTGAAAAAACATGAAAAAATTACTTAAGCCATTATTTTAAGAGGTTGTTGACAAATATTTTATTGCGCCATTCACTCTGATCTGTGCTTTGCCAAAATGAGCTCAAACAGGGTAAATCTCCATATTCCTACTCTGTAATGCCTCAGTTTGTCAGAGGTAGCTTTATTCTTACCTAAATAAATGAAACATTTAATGCCAGTCTTGGTTTAATGTGTTCCAGTTAAGTTGTCTTTACACAATTGGCACCAATTCATGAAACGTGAGATAAGTAAAACCAAAATGGATCCATTCCTGTCTATTTACATTGTGAAAATGCATTGGTGTGCTGCAGACCAACAAACTTGATAATTTAATTGGAAATAAGTAACAATGTAACCCAGTAAACTAAAAGAAAGTATGATGTGAACTTTCCTTCTATACGTTTTGTCAGACTTGCCTGCTGGGGAGGCAAGTCTCAGTTCTCAGTTCTTCCGCTCAAGGCCCACCTCACACCCTGCCTCCTACACAAAGCCAGAAAGAAGAAGGGCAGAGCAAGTAGAGTGGGTGGATCACAATTTGAATAGAAAAAATGTTGGTTTCCTGATTCAGATTTCAGGTCAGAGTTCAGGACTTTGGAAATGCTAATCCAGAAGCTTAATATTAACCTGCCCTGTCTATTCAATCACCAGCCTTGATGTGTGTTTGCATCATCATCACCCAACTGTTCAAGAGTCAACCAAGGAACATTGCTGACATGTGTAAATGTACGGTGCTCATCTCAGGTCTGCTCTAGCTGGTGTTTGAGGTTGTGATGAAGCAGTACTCTTCCCCCTTCATTATTCTGTTCACTCTGTTCAATGTGCGTTACTGTGCAAAAGTCTTGAGCCACATCATATCTTTATAAAAGACCAAAACAATTCTAACGAGCTTGAAGGTAAATATTTGGTATGACCACCTCTCAGACCTCTTTGTTGGTGAAATTATTCTGTTATTCGTGTCAAATGCTTTATATTAATTTTTAATAAAATCATCAAAAGAAATGAGAAGAAATTGTGTATTTTTGCACACAAATTAAAACGGATTCTTTGCCAAGTTGTCTGTTATTCATCCCGTGAGTTATGTGCCTTTTTTAGGTGCTTGAATCATTCATAGGTCAATATTAAGTGTCTTTAAAAACAACAACAAAAACATTCCTCTGAAAACTGTCAGCTACAAGGACTGGACTAAAAATTAATTTTGTGGCAAAAAAAAAAGAGACCTTCAGAGCACCTGGAGAACCAGACCGCTTTAAAAAAAATCCAGCAGTCTGGCTCCTTAAAAGCAAAATATAAAGGAAAGAGAAACGGCTCGAGACCTTTGAACAGTTCTGTACCAGTTCAACTGGATGCAAAACCTTCAGGGCATGACGCTTCCACCTGCTTGCTTAGCAGGTTGTACAGTGTCTTGACTCCTCCTAACATAACTGTGGTTACTGCAGCCAGACACCTCAATCTTTGTCTAATTTAAACCCATAAACACATGAAGCCTTTTTCTTTGTCCACGTGGTCAGCTCAGAGCTCGTTAAGGTGTCAGCTTTACCTCTAAGCCAATGAGGATGCAAAACTCACTTGAGTGATACTGATGTTCAGGGTCGTGGTAGGTGTGTGCCTTGGTGGTTTCTGGGTTGCTTCCAACTATCAAAACTCAGCTAAATCTGTAAAAAATATACTGGCATTTAAATAGTACCATTCTAGTCTTTTTTGCAACATTTACAGTGCTTTATTCTATACAGTTTAGGCACTTTGTAAATGATCATTTAGAAACACCAGTTAACCTAACATGTCTTTGGCCTGTGAGAGGATGCTGGAGTATCTGGAAGAAACCCACATGTACATGAAGGACCAATGCATAGAGACAGATTTATGCACACATACATGTATGCTCAATTTAGGATCACCAGTTAAACACAAGATGTCTTTGGAGCATGGCAGGAAGCTAGAGTACCTGAAGGAAACACACAGTCACAGGGAGAGCATTCATACTCCACACAGAAAGGCCTCAGTCAGGGTTTGAACCAGGAGCCATCGTGCTGTGAGGTGACAGCTCTAACCACCGCGCTGTCTCAGCCTTTTTCAGACCTTGGCAAAGTGGCTAACTCTCACCCATATCTTGTACAATTGTTTGCTGGAACTCATTATGTTGGAACATGCAGTTATACAGAAGTGGCTCCAAGGAACATTGCTGACTTGTGTAAATGTACAGTGCTCATCTCAGGTCTGCGCCGAGCTGCTTGGACACATTTTCTGTGATCATTAACACAAAGCTAAAAGGCTTCGGCCCTGATTGGTTTCAAGAAATTTTGGAGCTTTCAGACCCGTTGAATCAATAAACCTTAAACCTTGTGTATAGCTTTGGATTCAGTTCTGATGGGTTTGTTTTTATTTGTTTTTGCTTTTTTACTCTGAAAGATGTATGTTGTGCAATCACCCAGAAAACAAACAAACAAAATTGTCATCCCACTGATGAATGCATGTAAACTGCCAACCAGAACTGTAAGTTATAGGCGAAGTATCTAAATACAGACTAAAACAGGATTGATACAGAATGTAAATGCATGATTCCATCATGCTGCCGCACACTATTATACATCACTGCAGCAGAGCTCCTAATTATCTATGAAAACTGCAGCTCATTTTGGAAAGAATGAACCACTGTAGATCACTAGCTCATCATTAGGAGCCTTGATGAATTCAGACCTGGCAGTAAACATCTGTTACGGCTGTAGCAGAAACTGGAACCACAACACAGCTGGAGCTCAGTTGTTGCCTGCAGGAACTGAGGTTGTGAAGCAGCAAACGCCTGCAGAGTTTTAAATCAGTGCAAGTGTACACTTTAGCACCTAGTTTTTACTGGCACATCAGCTAAAAGAATTGACACAGTTAGTACAGCAATGTTAAGCGAGGCAAATGAGCTATCCAGAAAACATTCACCTATGTTTAAATGCTTCCCTTTTGTTCTTTTAAATAATTCCCTATACGACGTCTCGCCCTTCCGTCCAAGTTCCTGTTTTGCTGCTTTTCACGGGTGGCAATATTTATTTACAGAAAGGTTGCTACATTGTCTAGAGAGAGCTTTATCTGCGCTATGAAAATGCCACATTATAATTTGCAGAGAGTATTCATCACCAGTAGCAGCAAAATAATTTGAACTATGAATTCCTCAGAAGTCTAGCCCGGCATTAGCGGCACTTCTCATCCATGCGTCCATCTATGCATCTATCCTTCCTCTCATCTGCCCTCCCTTGTTAATTAGTAAGATGGGTCTTAAAACCTCTTGCCAAGCCATTCCCCTTTTGTCCTAGTCTGTTGCATGGCTGAGTTGAAGGCCTTATTATTTCCTCACAAAGGGAGCCTGGTGAACGGACATTAACTCAGATTCAAACCAAATCCACCACCGTCCCAATTAGTGAGATTATAGCTGTCACAGTGCATGCCGAGTCGGCCTGCCTCACCTAACCAGAGGAGACTAATGAAGTACCGACAGCTGCTGTGAGCCATATATACACACACACACAGACACGCACTAAACTGACGTGCGCACACACTGGCAAATATGTATGAATACTTTGTACTCGCACACAGAGACGAGACCAAGTACATGCATAAACACTCGCATCGCTTGTATTCTCTTTAAGGCACACACACATATGGAGTCGCATGCACATTCATTGCCAAACACAAACTTATCTTCTCCAGCTGTGAGCCCTTGACCTGACAAATGTGGTTTGTTCACATTTGAGCAGTGGGATGTGTGTAGAAGATATGAGCTTTGTGTTTGTGCAGCAAGGCTTTGTCAACAAGTCCAGTATTACTGCAGCTGTTTGCTGCTCTGTAAACGGAGAGCTGCTACCAGCAAGCAGGCGGGCTGTGCGCGCAGCTCGAGGAACAGGATCTTAGAGCCAGTAAAGTGTAAATCTGTCACAGAGACCATCTATCCTTCTGTCAATTTGAATATCTGTATTCCTACATATTTGTAGGTCTAATGCTCCACTTTCCCCTTCAACTGCTTTCTTTGAGAGAATGAAGCATCAGCAACAGTGGAAGTGGTGGTTAGTGTTATGTGTCTCGTTCCTTTGCTCTGATGGATGTCCCCAGTGAATACAAAACTATCCCACCCCAAAGACTCCATCCTGACAAATACACCGCTCAGCTGGGCTTGCTGTTCATCGCAACATAAAATCTTCAGCAGTCATGGTACTGCCCTGATTCCTTACCTGTCATCTCCCGCTCATTTCCTATGGCGGAGAAAGAGAACACGTCCTATTTCTTTCACACAACCGAGACGAGCCTAATGGAAACATAAAGAGAATTAGCAAGAGAGACAGCAAATTTTCATTTGATTTAATTCACAGACACGCATGATAGGTGGTGCAAGGTGGTGACACCGAGAGTACTGTATGTTCCTCCACAGAACAAAAGACAGGAGGTATAATTCAAGATAATGAAAAAGCATTTATCTCTAGAGGTCAAACTGTATTTATCATTTCTCATAGCCACAGCTGGTTGCCTTTTAATGCTGGCCCTGCTGGTTTTATGGACAGAAAGCTCCTGGTGTCAAAACTGTGAGAAGTATTGGTCCTCCAGGCTGTTGGCATGGTGACAACTGCTCATCAGTGCATTGTATGTTTTATGACTGGTTCCTGGAAGGCTCAGAAGTTATCCAGTTTGAGTCTAAGCCCTGTCCGTATTGTCTTCTGTGTGGCAGACAGAAACATTGTGTTGTAATTCACTGCCGTACAAACTTAAAAGGATCCATCTGTGAACATACACGTTGAGCATGAGGCGAATTGCATCTCCACTGTCTTGTTTTCATTGCTCGACGTCTGGTTATCTCCCATTGCAGGCGACTCGACGGGCACCTGTGGGGATCCAGGCACACCTGCCCATGCCAGCAGGGAGGCAGGGAACTTCAAAGTGCGCAGTAAAGTGCGCTTCACCTGCGCAGTGGGACATACACTGTATGGCTCAGCAGAGAGGATCTGCTTTCCCAATGGGACCTGGTCTGGCAAACAGCCGTTCTGCAAACGTAAGAGAAACCTTTAAAATATCTCTTTGATGTTATGTATGAAACACACTGGAGTCGTGCAGAGAGCTCACACACAAATATTTCTTTGCACAAAGCCACACGTTTAAGCTCGTACAGATACACAAAGAACAGCTTGGTTCCGTGGGGCTAGGTATTGAATCCTGATACTTTCTCTTGTTCTGGTAGAAATGTGCCTGCAGCCCTGAATATTAACAGATATGAGGTATGAAGGGCTTTTTTCACTGATCAGTTCGGGTTATACTGTATCTGGGCAAAGTTCATGAACCTCTGCTTTATGTTAAAGCAGGCGAGCTCCACCTCATAAAGTGCAGTTTACTAATTAGCTGCTGAAAACTATTACATAACACCTCTCTGGAGAGACTCTAAAGTCAGTATAACTGATCATGTCAGGGGTGAGTTTGGGATGGGCTTGAGGATGATACATTTTTACCAGAAAGCTGGTGAAATAACCCTTGTGCACACAATTTTAAAGACCCTGATTGCATTATAGGAAGGTCTCTGGTGTTTTAAGGGAAGACTTGAAACTTAAAACGGGAAAATCCCAGAGCTTCAGAAGTGCTTTAAAATGTTTAAAAGTACAAAACAAATTGCTGTAATGCCACTTTAAGACAAAAACACATTGAAGAATAAGTTTCACTTTGTATGCTCTTCACAATCCTTTATTCAAACAAGTATTTTGTAGGTACAGTGCAACAAATCTGCTTCAGCTGTGGTATCTACAAATTTTCAAACAGGACCTGGCCTTTGCTTAAACACACAATGTATGCAGCATATTGGCTGCATTCTAGCACATACACAAATGATTGCGAAAGCTCACAAACGCAGTACTGCACCAGATGGATAAACAGCTCTCTGCTGCAGTCTGGTATTTTCTGCCAGCACATGGTGCTGTGACTAGCTTCCAGATTGCAGCCGAAAAATTCATTAATTCTAGACACCTAAAGCCAAGTTCCTTTTGGATTGTGATAAATGAATCATTGTGGATTTTGAAGATATTAGTTCACAGAATGCCAGCTCTACATCTTGCATAAATTAGCCCCAAGGGTCAACCGGATATTGATGTAAATGTTTGACTGTTTCTCCCCTCCTCTGCTTACTGTCCACCAGCTTGAACGAGTGCCAATGTCATTTTTAATATAATCGGCAAACGCGCAGGTCCTCTGATCCACTCCTTTCATTCCATCTCCGATGTTTCTTCCCTTATTTTTCCCTTTTCTTTAGCTTCCATTTCCCCAGTGCCGGCCCTTTCTCCTGCTCCTCTTCTGATTCCTCTCTGCCTTAATCTTGTTGTCTCGCCATCTTCCCATCCCTATCTGCCATCTAACCCTCTTCTCTCTCATTCCCTCACTTTTGTTCAACTGTTTCCTCCCTCTCTTTATTACCGCGCATCGCTCTTCCACTAGCTTTTTATCTGTCCATCTCCCAGCAGAACTCCTGATTTAAAGATTATTTTAACCATCCCTTCACCTCAGGAGGGAGGGGGGCAGGAATTCACTGGAGCCTGAATGAGTTTCTGTGCTGTCTGCTTGTGATCTAAAGCCCTGTCTCGTGTTAAAGCCCATCCATCCATTATCCACAACCCCTTACAGTCTCCGGAAAACAGTCAGTGTGGATATTCAACATGATATACATCTCACAATGCCATCAGGGTCTGCTCTGTGTGTCTGTCACCACGTCGATGTTGAATTATTAAAAAGAGGTGAGGGAAAAGGCTATCAAACTTGATATTCGCTAACGCCACACAAGAGTGTATGCATCTGTGTGTGGAGAACAGCAATGGGAGCGTGCTGGCAGTTGGCATGCTGGTATGTGGCGGGGTGATGCGTTCGCACCTCGACGAGTTTCTGCATTCACACACATGTTAATTGAGAAATCACCAGCACACTTGCAAACACGTCTGTCTCCTACTAGAATCACTATTTCACATTTTCCAGGCAATTAGGTGATTGAGAGAGCAGATCACTTTTGTAATTAGACATGATTTGGAGCAGAAGAAAAACACATGAAACAAACTGTCCTCTCCACTCTTGAGTGAAAAAAATTAGCTGGCAGATTTTGAAAACACGGAAAGCGATTCCTGAGTGTTTAAAAAAAGCGTAATCTCCTAATCCTTTTCATCGACATGGATATTTTTTCCTCTCAAAGGATTGCATGGCCACATTTGAACTTTTTCTTTATCATTGCAGCTGAGCCCTGAGCTCTTAGCTGTGAATGTTCACATCATTTACAGCTGAGAATGATTTTAGATGGGCCTGCCATCACTAAACATGTACTGTGGGACTTGACAATTCACAAACTGCACTTTATTTACTGATGACTCATCAATACTGCGATAAGGTTTTGTGTACCACTGCATCGGTTGTCCTCATTAGCCTCTCTTAATAAAGCCGTATAGATTAGTTGTTCTTTACTGGTTGTTTCACAGCTCCTCTTAAAAAAAAAGAAGCAGTGCTGTCTTACGTCCCCTAATGGGAGGCACAAATACATAATGAGGAACACAAGCTGAGGATGTCTGTCTGCCCTTTGCAGACTGTTCCACCTGAGAGTTAATCAGACGCAAGTCAGGAAACTGCAAATATACAGCAGGTCAAAGGCAAAACAGCAATTATTTCATAAATAAATATTTATATTCACATAATATGGGTGAATATGTCCTTTCACAGCCATTTAATCCCCTCAAGACCTTCAGAAGTCATCTTGAAGCCACCTTGGGGGCTTCTAACCCACTGATATGGAAAATAGAAAATCCATTACTATTTTACACCTCTGACCTTCACATCCTGTCCCTGCATTGCAGCGGTGCAGTGCGAGAATCCAGGTACCCCAGCTCACGGGCGTATTTCCCGTTTGGACGGCTCAACCTTCTCCCACTCGATCGTGTACTCGTGTATGGAAGGATATTTCCTCACTGGCTCGCCTACACGTCAGTGTCTGGCAAATGGCACGTGGTCCGGCACAGCTCCCAACTGCACAAGTAAGTTTTTTGCACACGTGGAAACATGAAGGCAGGATGTACTTGTGTGTCTCTCGGTCACGGGGAATTTACTTAAAAGGCCTTCCGCTGCACGGTTTTGATGATGTGAAATGAAAAGAAGAGCAATTCTTTGAGTAGTCACTGTCAAAGGCAACTATGCAATGATCAGTGTCTGATCAGTAAGATGTGGTCAGGCGTAATCCAAATTATGTCAGTATGGTGAACAGAGAACACACATCAGAGTGAATTTCAGTGTTGCTTGGTTAATCACATTTAGTTCAGTCACACTTGTGTCTGCACTGGCAGTCGCAGAATTTGTTACTCAGGAAATAGAGCACACACACACACACACGCACGCACGCACAAAGAAAAAGTTAGAAAATAGGACAAGAACGATTAGGCACCTCCTCTGGTAGCGATGGGCACACACAAACAAACGTGCTAGCGAATGATCAACACAATAATGCACAATAAATGTGCTGTTAGTATCTTAGATTGAATCGGCAGCCATTCCCATGCTTTGTATAATGCACCATCAAATTAAACATGATGGCCACAGAACATGATGTTGCTCCCCCTTTCATCTGCAAGTGTCTTCTCTGAATGATCAACAGCGGTGCTGAAATATATTATTTCAAATAACACATAAATCTCTTTGAGCCTTTTCTTCCTGTGAAGCATCAAAAATGTCAGGCAGTTTTTATTGTCTGGATCATGGCAAATGAGCCTTGCAGTAATTAAGCATTCCAATCTATATTCAGTTTGCACCAGGATGACTTTGAAACAAAATTACACATTGTTCTTCTCTCTGAAAATCCCCATATTCTCTCTTCCTTATTCTCTTTGCTTGTTATTGAATCACAAGAAAAGATAAATGGTATGGGCATAATTTTCAATTCTGGATTGAAATGGGTCTCAGGAGAGATATGAACAGGGAGGGAGTGAAGAAAGTGAACAACCAGGAAAAAAAAATGCATTGAATAATAATGATCAAACATGCAGTAAGTCAGAGTAGGTTTCTTGGCTCTTATTCCCAGTTTGGCGCCCGGCCTCACCCCCAAACTTGTCTCCTTTGTACTATCACTTCACATTAAAGTTTAGTGGTCAATTCAGGGACATCAACACTTAGGATGCCAGGATTGGCTCACTGTGCCTTCATTAAGGAGGCAATCATTTTCACGGTTCATGGGTAATCGATCATGTAGGTTACCAGATCAAAGTCACACGACATTCTCAAGGGGAGAGAAGAAAAGTTTGAACTTTTTTTTTTCTTTCCCCCCAGAAACTCTGAGTGGATGGTACATGAAATTTATAGAGCATGTTCAGAAATTAGCAAAATAGATGAAGTGTATTAAGTAAAGAGAGTTGCTCAGTGAAATGTGAACTAAAGCCATAAAACACTGGTGGACACTGATTTTATTGGGGGTGGTGGTGGTGGTGGTGGTGGTGGTGGAGGGCATATTTGCTTTTTAATACACTCTAATTCACTTGATTTCTCTACTATGATCATATTTTCACGTCGCTTGTCAGTGCGTTTCTCTGTTAGTTTAAGTGTAGTACTGGATCCCCTAGTGGTGCAGAGGGACTACATGAAGGCTAGAGGCTGGTGCGCTTAGACTTCTGAAGCAATCGCTTTCTTCAAATTGGAGCTCTTCAATCCCAGGTAGCTAAAATATAATAACTGGCAGACTCCCAGTGATTTAGAAAAATAAATCAATGATATAGCATCATAAGTCACCACCCCTCTTCTTCTTCTTATTATTCTGTAGGCTGCTCCCTTTTTGGGGTCACCACAATAGGTCGTCTGCCTCCCGCTCACCGTACCCCCAGCATCCTCCTCACAGTATTATATGTCACTAACATTCCTAAAATATGCCTTATGGATTTATAACTCACAGTAGAGAAAACAATATTGAAATTTCAAGCAGGAAGAAGAAAACACTGGGAGCAGCATATTGACTTAATTTCGCACAGCAGTTTGTTTTCTTAGGCGCAAGCAAGTGTACTAAATGAAAAAGCTGCATAGTTAAGTTGTTGAAGCCAGTAGCCTGCAGCTGTTCTGCACTGTGCTTGACTGACTTGATTTTTCACTTCCTATAGATAGACAGGCATATTTAAACATTCACATTTATGTGCGCTCATTTCCTCTCTGCCTTTCTAGAGAGACGACTTTCCCACCTCCTCTTACATGATGGTCACTTGACACCAGCTAAAAAATGCATGTGCTGTTTTTTATTTATACCAGCCGCTTCTGACATGTCTTTGAAGAGATGTGCCATGCTTAATTCAAGATAATGTGTCATTTTGGTGGCTCGCCAAATGAACTATGCATGTAAAGTGTGGCAACACGAAATGTGCAGTGAACTTTCACATATACTGTATATAATCCTAATGCAAGTACAGACGCCCGGCTGCTACAGTTCAAAGCAGCATGTGAAAACTTTTTTGGGTTCCCTAAAATTTCAAAGCTTTTAGAATAACATGCGCAAAACAATTTTGTGATCCGTTTTTGTTTATTTTCTATAAATTTTTAACTTGAAGATGTCAAACTGTGACTGTTCTTTGAAGTATTGTGCTTGAGAATCCATGCAAATAGATAAATATTCGCTTGCAGCACGTTCGTAAATGATTTAACTTCTAATGATAACTCCAACAGGTTTGCGAGAAACCATCAGTCGATCACGAGCCGCACAGCATTATCGCCACAGGCTAAAGAGAGAGAAGTTGCCAGCATCACTGGGGGGGTGGTGGTGAGGTCACACCCCTGGCTGTGCTGAGTGGGGGATGATGATTTTAGGCAAAATGGTGCAAACTGTTCAGTTTTTTTGGACACCGTTTTGTGAGATATTTGCAGATGTGTGAAATACAGTACCAGTCAAAAGTTTGGACACGCTCGGATCACGATTTTTGTTCATCGTGTTCTGTTTACAGCATTCAAACTGAAAAAATAAATATTGCTGGCTGGTAAAGACTAAACTTTCCCTCTATCAGAAAATTAATGTTTGCACATTTCCTGTCAAAAATCTCAGAGGCAGATTTTTTGTCCCCACAATCGATATTTTCAGACAATGAAACCCAGATGCTTTGCTGAGTCCCAGATGTTCTCTCTCCTGACACCACAAAGAAGCTTGTCCACAGTGTCATTACATCATTGCATGCGTTCTCAAAACTCATAGGGCTAAAGTCATAATTAGAATGATGGTACATTAACTGACTGGAAACTGGGGAAAGATTAAAATGATGTGTATGCAGAGATAGAAACCACTTTGGGTTAGACATATTATGACAGCTGTGTATTGCGCAGTTGTCATAATATTCAGTTCCACTGCAGTTTAACCTTTGTTAGATTATAATATTTGGGGCAGGAACGTGTGAAAAGGATGTAGCATGGCATTGCTTCAGTTAAGCAGAAAAGGCACAGAACAAATAGCTGTGCATGCCAAACAAGCATTAATGCACTGGTTTTTGTGGTGTCACAGTTAGTGTTGTTTTTAAAGATGGGATCCAGACGGGACTAGATTCATCACGTCCATGTCACCAATTTAAAATCTCAGTCCCTGGCAAAATGAAGATCCCAGCTTTTCCCATGCATTCTGTGAACATGCAAAGTTGGTTTACCCAGCAATGAAAAACATCTCCAAGTGCTGAATTCCTTGGCAGAAACTGGAAATAAACAAACAGAAATTAATTTAAGGGAGGAGGTATTAGCAGTGACAGCCATATGCATCACACTGACTTCTTACATTAAGGTGAACAAGTCAGGAAAGATTTTGTAATAAGTATACACAAATTAGAGCCTCCGAGATGAAACCAGGGCTATGAAAAAGCAATCAAATAAAGGCTGGCAACTATAATTTCATCAGCGATAGCACCGGGTTAAGACCTGACAACATACTGGGCCAACACGCAGCCATCTGTTTACTTTGGAAAAATTGTGCCGTGAGAAGAAGCCAAGAGCAGGCATATAAAAAGAAGAGACTGTACAAAATACATTATTATTATTTTTATCAGTTTATCTGCTGATGTAGACAAATTATATAATCATAGTGGTGTATTGTAGAATGGTGATTACTTTATGTATTATTACAGCAGTATAGGTGTCCCTCATTCCTAAGTCATGGTCACAGCCATGACTTAGGAATCAGTAATTTCTTATTTTCACACAACATTATGTCAAACGCCTTGTAAATCATGTAGTTATTTTAATATTTAGTATTCTTAGACAGCATCTAAAAAGGGCTCCTTTATAAAATGATGATTCACTGTTACTTTGACTGCATAATGCAGTCCATATAAAAAGGAAACATTTTTACAACAACAAATAAACCTCCCTTCCATTTCATTTGCCTTTTATATTTCATTTGAAAAATTGCCTGTATATTGCTTTCAATTGCAAAATGATTACACTTAGGCTCAAAACCTCAGTGCATTATCTAGACGTATCATCAGAAACCGTGTCTCCCTGTGTCCTGCTTTCAGCTTACATTCGTGATATCCGAGCTGGATTTTAGAAATCCACACAACCCGGGAATTTATTTGTGCGTGTGTGTGTGTGTGTGTGTGTGTGTGTGTGTGTGTGTTGATTTCATCATAAGGCCTTTTTGAAGAACTTAAGCACTGTAATGAAATAAACTGGTTCTATCAGAGATTTCTGAGAAGTCAGTTTCCCACTCATACCTAAAAAAGTAGAAGTCAAAGTAAGCACATCATCATCTTCCTTTGGGCTTGTATGCAGTCCGATTTCTTTTCCCATCCAGATAAGTCACCCTCTGCCCCCCATTAGAAACAATGCAGGTTTAAAGTACTTGTGCACTGGCGTCACTGTTCAGATCCAGCTACACTGGTAGAGTTGCTGCTTTCAGTGATCAAATACAAAGATGATATACACACTACATAGAAGAAAAGTGCTCTTAAGCATCTGTAAAACTGCAGCCAAGCTAGTTTCTCCAGTAATTCTTTACAGATAAATGTCCCTCGGAGGTGAACAAATTGCCACTCTCTCATGTCCAGCAGCTCATTACAGACCTGCCAAATCGTGTAAAAGCCAATACCCTGATCAGTCATGCTTAAGTTGAACCAGTGTTGCTTCTGGCAATTCACATCTGCGCAGAACTATTTGGATTCATATGAGAAAAAGAACACTCAGACGTACTTAACTTTTACCAGTCACGAACATATAATTACCGACTGCAGTAGATGGTGTCAAACATACAATGTTAAGGTTTTTATTTTTGCCGTACAGATACCTCCTGTTCTGCAAGTTATCACTGTATTAGATAAGAATCATGTGCCGAGGCACAGGTGCCTCCATTGATTCGCACACCATCATGCCCAGCTGTAAATGTCACCAGTTGTTCTGTCATTCGATGAAAATTGAATATGAATACTGTATCGTTATTAAACCTGAAAAGATTAATACTAACCATGAAGCTGTGCTTTTTTCCTTCCTGTAGCATCTGAGCAAAGCAAGTGTGTAGTGATGTTATAGTGGCAGAGATAAACAAATGCAGGGTTAGAAACCAATCAATGATGCTACAAGAGAAGGCTAAAAATAGAAATCTTGAGGGAAAAGCAGGCCCTCCCCTACCTTACTTTGTAGGTGTAAGGGTTCATCAGACACTATAGAAACTACAAACAGACACTAAAAGTTTTATTTTTAATATACAGTATGTTAAAGTTCACTTCTATCAATGGCAGTGATCAGCTGTGGCGACCCTGGTATCCCAGCAAGTGGACTTCGATTTGGTGACGACACCACAGTGGGCCAGAATGTGACGTTCATGTGCCAACTGGGTTACGTGATGGTCGGCGGGGACAACACTGTCACCAGGACCTGCACTAGCAATGGAACATGGAGTGGAACTATGCCAGCATGTCAAGGTAAGGACCTCCCACACATTCCCACAAGTCTCCTGCACTGTATCAAACACTTGCTGCAGTGGACCATCAACCTTGATAACCATCAGACAGCGCTGTAACAACCTTGGCATGCTAGCACACTGTCACGCACAATCTAAAGTATATGCTTACATCCAGAGATCTAATGAGATTAGCAAGAAAGGTGACACAAGGCTTCCTGTGTAGTCAGATACTGCCATATACTCTACGCCTAAGCACAGTGATAATGCAAATGGCAATGACACTAAAAGACATAACTCTATTTGCATAATAAGGTGCATATATTTGAAACGCACACATCCACAAGAACACATATAAAAAACTGGTTTTTAACGGTTTTTTTTCATTCATTGCAAAAATATGCTAGATTTTTAATGCTTCCTTAGATATGACCACATTGCTCTGCTAGATTTAAAGAAAAACATGCAACAGATTTTTGGTGCACACTGTGATTCCTCTACCCCCACCCCCTCTATCTAGAGCTCCACCTGTGAATGCAAAGAGCCAATGCTTAAAGTTCCTCTGACACTTGGTGATGGATGGCTAAGTCCTCCCCATCGCCACAAGGAGATACCTCTAATTGTACCCCAACAGTTAATCATTGGTGTCCTCTCCCTGAAGTTTGTGCCCATTCTACTCTATGATTAACATCAAAGTTCGAAAATCCAGGAAGAGGACTTTGCTGTTGTACGCCCATCAGCGATACATCACTCTGTGATTTATGACGCCTGAGTGGAGGCATAGATTAGCATTTCTGCACTTGACACCCAAAAGTAAGTATTGCAGGGAAGATTAACTTGTGCGGCGAACAGTTCAAAAGTACACCAGGAAGGGGGAAGAGCCCACGAGGCTAATGGTGGCTCATTGTTGCTAAGGAACTGTTCCCAGGCTGCTGTCTCAGTTACAGCGAAGCAAGCCTCTTGAGATGCACAAAAGGACAAATGAAATGTGAGAAAATAGGCAGGTTGAGAGGCTGCCACGTTCAAACGTAAGAACCTGCTGGAGAAACACACACACAGGCAGCTAGAAAGACAGAGCGTTAAAGAAAATCAGAAAGACACAAATTCTTAGAAAGGGAATCAGTGTTAGGCAAAAACACCGAACCTGATCGTTTTAGCTTCTTATGTAATGGCTCTTTTGTTTTTTTCTTTTTCTTTTTCTTTTGGTGTAACCTCTATGTAACACTTCAAAAACATAGTTGAGCTGTTTAAACCAAGATACTTCTTGCCCCACTAATCTTCTCAAGCTTGTCTTGAAAAGTACAAAATTCAGCCTGACAGTGATTGTAATATTTTATTAGTGTTATTCATTATTAATGTGCCATATTTGGTGGCATTGTATGCTGAAGCTGTTGGTTGAACTAATGGTCTCACAGCTGTTTAAACTGGATGGAGAGAGAGGGAGGGAGACAGAGAGGACGGGTGTGTGTGTGTGTGTGTGTGTGTGTGTGCTATCATGTGTGTATTCAAAGTGTGTGACATTCCTAACCTCTGAGCTCTAATCCTTGACAGCTACCGCAGCCGTTCAGGCCCTCAGCCCCCAATCCTGCTACACTTAATGGGGGGGCGGTGTGGAAAGGAGCAAAATCCTAGAGCTTCGGCCTCCTCATCACACTCGCTCGCGCACCGCTGTGCCTGAATACAATCACATGGGGGCATTCAATTACAGAAGTGTCTCTCTCATGCATACGTAGACACAGATGCTTACACACTCTCACGTTTTCTCCCACCACTGCCACTGCCGGAATACTGTCAGCTCCCACTGACCTGTATGCATTAGTCAGTGAGCCACAAGGTCCCTCCTGCCTCTGCTCTGTCTCTCGGCTGCCTTCACTTTTCGATAGCACTTATTTCTCTCATGGGATAAATGAATAAAAGAAAGGCAAGAGAGAGGACTTTGATTACTAAGTGGGTGCTCAACATTAATTTTCCATTCCTCGGTGTGGATGGGGTATAAAGAAGGAGCACAGAGGTTTCAGGCTTTGTTTTCCCCTTGTCACTGTGCTCTTCCTCTCCTTTGGTCTCTGTCTAAGGCTATCTAGGACAAGCAAGAGAAAAGCACACTGGTAATCATAGGTTTTTTTATCATCTGTCTCCCTGACAGCCTACACAGTGGGATGTCTCAGAAGAAGGACTGGGAAAATATCTGCTTTCTTTCCTTTCATGTGAAACTGAAAACAATGCCTATTTTAGTTTGTTGTTGTTTATTTTGCCCGATTGGGTTTAAGTTGAACGTGCACGCAGTTTATGCAAGGCGAGCTGTTTGAAATTGTCACACCTGGCATCTGTCATCCTGTCATAGATTTTGGATGATTGTGCCACTGGAAGCTGAGTTAATGTTCCAGGACTGGGGTGTGTGTGTGTGTGTGTGTGTGTGTGTGTGTTGGGGGGGGGGGGGGGGGGGGGGGGGAGGGGGGGGGGGAAAAAAGGATAGGGGGGAAAAGGGGTTTGGGAGGGGGCAACGGGGGGACAAAATTTTCCATTAT
>VOQJ01012388.1:0-20360 GCA_015052665.1 Apistogramma diplotaenia
TCATGAGATGGAAATCACTCTGATGTGACACTGTGATTATGTTTTTAAAATGTTGCCTTCATTTTATAATGTATGATGCTGTTTGCTGCTGTACTTGGACATAATTTCGATTTGGAATCCAAGTGTTTGCGTGTACAGTCTACAACACTGATCTGCTGGGGGTTCATTAGCTCTGTTTCTGAATATGTAACTATTGGGATGGTGGATAGTAGCTGTGGAGTTCTGTAAATAGAAATGGCTCTTCTGTTTTTTTGCTCTACCCTTCCAGTTTAGTAGTGGGTACATTGTTTGTGTCTCATGTTATCTCATATCTCTTTCAGCGGGATGCCAAAGGACAGTACTTGTTTGATCTCATCTGCCACCATCTTAATCTGCTGGAGAAAGACTACTTTGGCATTAGATATGTTGACCCAGACAAACAGAGAGTAAGTGTGAATTTTCTTAATAATAAACCCAACCACCCCTATTGAAAGGAAATAGAAAAGAAAGCTTCACTTTGTCACTAAAACCCACCCTTTGAGCATTTAAACATTTTACAATTGCTAAGAATAGTTTTCTCTAAATAAGGTGTTTACATTGTTTCAAGTTTTGTCACTTCACCTTTTAGACAATTTGAGAGCATAAGTTAGTTGGGTCTTTGTCCTTGAAAATCCATTTTATGCCTCTTAAAGGTGATACAGCATTATGAGTCACTGGTTTAAAGCATAACGCTATTCAAATGTAAATCTTAAAAGCTCTGAAGAAAATACTGGGGAGCTGATGCAAGGATAAGAAAGCATTTGGGTCTATTAAGCATTCAGGACAGGTAGGTAGAGCTGCAGATTAATAATACAAGCTGGCGAAAGGCCAACGTCTTTGACTGATGTGAATACGTGTATCAATTAAAAAAAGTGATAGAGTGGCAGGTGAATTTGCAGGGCTTGAACTGCGTATTTCTTAATTCAACAAATTATTTTAAAAGGTGTTATTCACTTTATAATCTCCAGGGTCACTTAGAACCAGCAGTCCAACAAGTGCATCTTTTGCACACCCTGCACCTGTCCAAAGCGCAGAATACACACTCTGTCACTGTGAAAGAGAATATAAAATTAACTATTTAAGGTTATTTTTGTTGTAAATGAAACAAACATGAAAAAATTCAAGGCATGGGGCCTAAATAAACGAATCAAATGATGGATACCCAACAGCGTCTAATTAAACAAAGTCATAAGGGGAAAATATCCTATTAAATGATAAGAATGCACAATCCCTGACTGGCTACACATGGTTAGTTTGCATAACATGGGCTCCAGGGTAGTGTATGAGCTCAGAGATTTACCTCACATGGAATAAAGGTGCTTTGTTGTACAGTACTTAACATCGGCAATCCCATCATAGACTGCATTTATTAATCATACATGATGAGAATCTCTGGTGGATCTCTATGTAAATCTTTTAACTCTAGCTCAACCCAGTAAAAAGAAAGGAGATATTACCTTGTGGGCTATTCAGCATTGCGCTTTACCCATGAATTATTTACCAAGTTGATATCTCACGAAGGCAGAGAGAACAAAAATCCTCCGAAAAGATTGCCCCAGAAAACTAACCGACCGTGGACTCGGCCAATCGCCCTTCCTTCAAAGCATCCTTTGCTACCCTGTGATGAATTCAAAGCTCCATTGTAATTTGACTGTAATTATCTCACTGATTAAAACCACTTGTTAATCTTGATGTTTAACACTCAAGAAAAAGGAAAAGAAAAGCAACACTCTCCTGATTATGTTCGAAACATCTCTCTTGTCTCTGCGTGGTGACTGTGTGGAGGGACTCTAAATAAACAGTCGTCGTGCTCAGCTGCTGAGGAATCAGCCCGACTGACAGTTTGGCAGATCCTGAATCGGTCTCTTTCTCTTCCCTACAGCACTGGTTGGAGTTTACAAAGTCAATCTCCAAACAAATGAAATGTAAGTGTTTAGTTAAAGATGCCTGATTAGTTTGTGGATACTGTTTTGCTTTATTGATCTTCCAGAATGTCCAGAAAGTCAATTCAAGTGATAAACCCTGAAAGAAATATATGTCTTCTGCTCATAGCGCAGCCTCCATTCACCATGTGTTTGCGTGTCAAGTTTTACCCACCTGACCCCGCCGCCCTGAAAGAGGAAATCACCAGGTAAGACATCGAGACAGTTTAGTGGGCTCCACACGGGGAAAGGTGAGGTTTATGTATACTCTTCATTTGCGATTTAAAATATAATTTTGTATTAGTATGTATTAGAAAACAGAAGGCAGAAAACAAAAGAGCACATTTGAATTTCTTTTTCTATACATATAATCAGCCTATAGTCTATTATATTTGTGACAGGGGTATGCTAATCGTAAAAAAGTTACTGAAGTTCTTACACTTAAAAATCAAAAACATGCAGACACAGATGAAACTTAAATGGCAGATATAAAATAATAAAAGCGACTTTTATTGAACCAAAAGGGGCGAGGGAGACATCTTTGTCTTCTGCCCATACTTGTCTCATAAAATCCAATCAGATAATTCCTTTTTGTGCTTCTGTAGCCGGCTCTTACAAAATCAAGATCACTAGGAAATAATATTTGATTTGAATAAATTTGTATCCTTTCAGTACTGTAAATGATTCTTTAGTTGAGAATAAAAAGGAAAACACAATAGCTTTGTGATAGATGTTAACAGGAAACTTGGCCTCTTCCTTAATGAAAACGACCCTTTGAAAGTCCAGTGTTAAAATGGGCAAGTGGTTATGAAAGTGCAAAAAGCAAACATATTTAATTTCATAAGAGTGCTCAGAGCTCAGCACAGTGGGCCTGTATGTGCAGATGATGTGAGTATTTCCTTTTTTATAAGCTGTGGTGTCATGAAACTCTGCACCACTACTGTACTGCGTGCGGCATCTGTGACAGCTGAACAAACTGCTGTGAGGAGCGAGCCAGAGAGCTACCAAGCGCACAGATCCCTGTAAATCACATCTCTCGACTGGTTGCCACGCAATGAAATCTCTTATTTGCAATCCAGCTCTTTTTGATGGACCAGAGCACCGGCAAGGCAGAGCTCCTCCATCCTCATCCATCTGTTCCGACTGGAGGCTTTTACAGACGCGCAAATACATAGCAGGCAAACAAAAAATATCTCCAAATATCGCCAGTCATTTCACAGCAATCCTGCTTTTGTGTGTTTTAAAGGAAGCGTTTCCACCGTGCAAGATTTTGTTACCAGTGAGGTGGCAAAGCTAGTACAAGTTACATAAAAATGAAACTGTGTGAAACATTACAGACAACATGTAATAACCTCTGTAATTTAAAATGCTCAATATCCACACTTTTGCACAGCAATGCTTAACGCTGCTACTGTATGCTATTTATTGCTTTGCTGCTCGGAGAGAAGCAGAATCACATAATCCAGGGTGGGCAAACTGTCAGACAGGAATCTTTGGATGTTGTGGAAGAGGCCAGAAGATGAAGTTGTACCCAGAAGGTTTCTGCATGAAAATGCAATCCTATTTTAAATCAATCTCAATTCCCATAATGATTCTGCATACGCTCAAGCGTGACAGACTGGCGACTTGTCCATAGTGTGCCAGGTTTCTCACCCTCTTCAGCTCCACCAGGCTACAGCTTCACCATTTGAAATGGATGGCCACTCAAATTGTGTTGTAATTATGAAAAATGGGCGGGGAAAAGGCCAAAGAGTGTTTTCAGAAGTTACATTTACATTTCAGTGTGTAGAGCTACAAGGTTGCTTGCTCATAGTAACCGCAGACATCTATAGTCAGATACTCGTCATAATCTATCATAACATCTTTCACTGTAAACAATTTATAGAAGTCAGCCTCAGGTCTTATTATTTCATCTTCTAACAGTCTTTTCCCTTGCGTGCAACATCAAGAGACACTTTAAACTGTAAACATCTAGATGTCCTATATTAATAATTGCCCACATCAGTTTCTCTGTGTTCCACTCCACAGATATCTCGTCTTCCTGCAGGTTAAGAGGGATCTCTACCACGGTCGCCTCCTGTGCAAGACATCAGATGCAGCTCTGCTGGCTGCCTACATATTACAAGGTATGACAAATACTTTTTTTTCACAAGATGAGCATGTTTAATCATACTGTATGCATACTTTATTGTGTAGGTGTGTACAAATGTGTGCGCAGAACATGTTTAAAAATTTAAAACTCATACAATTCATAGTCTTGTTTAAGGTGTGTTTAGACGCACTCAGTGCTAAAAAAAAATAGATTAAAAAGTTTACATAAATTGGAGAGATTTTACAAAAAAAAAATAGCTGATTCGCTTTCGTTCCTCTGGGTTTCAGACTCATCAACATGCAGCAGGGTGAGATGCATTAAGATACAGTTTCCCTGTCACACACACTCCCAAAGAGCTTCCAGGATTTAGACATTCCCTGAATCTAAATGCTCCCTGTGTCTCAGTGCTCCTACAGTAAACAACACGAGCCAGAGTGTGCCCTAGAAGGCAGGCATTAACAAAACGTGCAACTCACTCTAGCACACGTTTTTATTATTCAATGGTTTTTTTTTTCCTTCATTGTAAATTAATTAACTGAAGTCATCCCAGCTATGAATGAACACATAAGGAATCATGTAGTAAACTTAAAAGTGTTAAGATTTTAGATTCTTCAAAGTAGGCACCTTTTGCTTTGGTTATTGTAGGGTCTTTACCTTACATATAAATAAAACTGAATTGAATTGATTACAGCTATGCACATGAGGCATTCTCTCAGTCAGTTTCATGAGGTAATCACCTGAAACGGTTTTCCAACAGTCTTCCCAGAGGTGCTGAGCACTTGTTGGCTGTTTGGCCTTCACTCTGTGGTCCAAGTCATCCTAAACCATCTCAGTTGGGTTTGGATCAGGTGACTGTGGAGGCCAGGTCATCTGACGCATCACTCCATCATCCTCTTTCTTGGTCAAATAAGCCTCACATAGCCTGGAGGTGCGTTTGAGGTCATTGTCCTGTTTAAAACCAGATGGATGGCATGTCGCTGCAGAATGCTGTGGTAGCCATGCTGGTTAAGTGTGCTTTTGATTTTGAATAAATCACCAACAGTGTCACCAGCAAAGCACCCCCATACATCATACTTCCTCCTCCATACAGTGGGAACTACACATGTAGGAACCATCCGCTCCCCTTTTCTGCATCTTACAAAGACATGGGGTTTGGAAACAAAAATCTCTCATTTGGACTCATCAGACCAAAGCACAGATTTCCACTGGTCTAACGTCCATTCCTTCTGCTCCTTGGCCCGAGCCATTCTCTGCCTCTTTTTCTTCTTCCTAAGAAGTGGCTTCTTTGCAGCAATTTGACCATAAAGTCCAGATTTGCAGTCTTCTCTGAAGAGTTGATATTGAGATGCTTGTGCTACTTTAATTCTGTGAAGCATTTAGCTGGGCTCTTATCCGGGGTGCTGTTAACCAGTGGTTTCTCTGTCTTGTAACTGATGAACTTATCCTATACAACAGAGGTAACTCACGGCCTTCCTTTCTGCTCCTAATGAGAGCCAGTTTCATCATAACGATGATGGTCTTTGTGACTGCACTGTAGGATGCTTTCAAAGTTCCTGAAATGTTTCAAATTGACTGGCCTTCATTTCTTAAAGTAATGATGGATTGTCATTATATTTAGCTGAGTAGTTCTTGCCATAATACAGATTAGAACATTACTCAAATAGGGCTATTCACTGCATACCAACTTTACCTCTTCACAGCATAACTGAAGGCCTCAAACACATTAAGAGGGCAAGAAATTCAAGAAATTAACTCTTTACAAGGTGCAGCTGTTAACTGAAATCCATTTCAGCTGACAAACTCATAAAGACGACTGAGAAAATGCCAAGAGGTGCAAGGGGTGGTGAAAAATGTAAAATATAAAACATATTCTGGTTTGTTTAACACTTTTATGTTTACTAAACAATTCCAATGTATTTCTTCATAGTTTCTTCATAATGTTTGGCCAATGATGTTAAAAATTCAAAAATATTACTGTCTTTGCTGGCTTTAACTAAATTAGCGTAACTGTCTCATACAGCAAGTCAGTCCTTGAGAGACTCAAATAAAACATTTTAAAGTTTCAAGAAGCTTATAAATTACATTAAGCTGTTATTTACATGTTACATTATGTGCATCTTTGCTTGGATGTTGAAGATTCTTTGTTATTCTAAATAAAGATTAATTGATGTACTTTTGACCACATTTTTATAAAACCTTGACAAATATATATTCTGAACTTGTAACCTTTTACTACTGTTATTTTAAAGAAAGCTCTTTCGATATTGTGTGTTCAGGTTTGAACGCTTTTTCTGACAAGGACAACAACATAAATAAGTTAAAGTCAAGCATAGCTGAAAGCAGCATAAATTGAAATAACTCTGATTAAAAGAAATCCATTTTTATCTGTTTCTCGTATGGCATTTACGGTTTTTAGTTTTACTCCAGCTGCAGCAGAAAATATAAATTGGGTCCTGTTGGCATCTTATTATTAGCACTCGTGCTCTGAGATGCACACAGATTATATTCCTTTTATATTGTGTGCATGAATACTTAACAATTTATGTTTAAACTGAGCAAATATGGCCAACCCTATTGCCTATCACTGAACTGTGTGATGGAGAAATGTAAAAACCTCAATGAAGATGATGTGGTTTATGTGCGTGTTTGAATATTCAAGTCAGAAAACAAATGGTGTCTAAAATTTGTGTGTATTCAAAATACTCCTGGGATTTGTCTCTATATTCAGTCAGGATTGGTCATTTCTTGATCCCTTACATCGGTAAAAAAAGTGACTCGCGGGGCAGCTGGTAGCACATACACCGGTACAGTTCCACCTCTGGTCTTTCACCTTAGGTTTAAAAAAAAAAAAGAAGTAAAAGTCATCCTTTTCTTTTATTTCTTCCTTGTTCATTTTCCAGCTGAAATTGGTGACTATGACCCTGGGAAACACCCAGAGGGCTACAGCTCCAAGTTTCAGTTCTTCCCCAAACACTCAGAGAAGCTGGAGCGGCGAATTGCTGACATCCACAAGACTGAGCTGATGTAAGGTGGCACCAGTCCAGATCCCTGAGTACCTGTGTATCTTCCTGCAGTTCCACCAGACACAGGGTGCAGGCATCCCACGAGCATACCTAACTTAAGGCATAATCTTTAGATCACCATGTGTCAACAGTGGCATTCTTCTTTATCAGTACATTATAAGCAGTGCTGGAGGGAATGTAGATTTTTATATAAGGATACTTCTCGTTTAAGACCATCTTAGTAATGTTGAGAGCAGGAGTGCGTTGCACAAAGCTCTGTTGTTCTTGTAAGTGATGATAGCTTTGTGAAATTCAACTACCTGTATGTGTTTGGGATTGGGAGAGGTCACATGGCTTGCAGACAATAGAGAATCTAATCAACTAAAACAGCTCCACAGTATTTCATACTAACTGCATATACAATACACAAAACCCAGGTGGGCACTGGCACTGGATATAGATTCAAGCCTACACTGCCCTCTGTTGCTCATTTCCTTCCCATAATTAAATACATTTCCTACAGTTAAGTGTCATCACAGGAAAAAAGTTGTCCTTTAAACATTTTGCACATGAATACGAGTGCTGACATAACTCAAGATTACAGAGTGCACGAAGGGGTGAATTTGCTAAGATACAAGAACCCCGAGTGTGGCGAAAGGTAATGACTTAACTCAGGTTCTTACATGCTGCCTGAGTGGAAGCAAGAGCTACATCAGTACATTCTCCACTCGACCTAATGTGACTCATACACTAGTATCGTCAAGGATTATTAATAGAAGAAAGCACGGACAGCAGATTGATTCATAATCCTTTCATTCCTGTGGTCAGTACAACAGCTGTTAGAACATTAGTCACTGCTTTAAAGTTTGGCCTGCAAGGCTGAAAACTGAATTAAGCTTTTGTTCAATTCTTTACACACAGCAAACAGATTTGGTTGTGTATCCCTGATCTTCTCACTTTACAGCCTGGTAGATACAGAGATTTAAAAGTGAGTGGTCCCAGACTTTCTCTTTAAGATAAATTAAACCTTTCTGGTTCTACACATTTCACTCAGAATTAGAGTTAAATTTCTTTTTTCCAAATCTTATTGGCAATGATTGAGATATTTTACAGCTTTTAGTTGCACAGGTAAAAGGAGTTTGTATATCTGTGACAGAAGCCTGTATGTTGACTTTATTTTATTATTATTTTTTTAATCAGCGGTCAGACTCCTGAAACATCAGAGCTCAACTTCCTCCAGAAGGCTCAGATGTTGGAGACGTATGGAGTGGACCCACATCCATGCAAGGTTGTTATTACTTAAAGAGAAACCTAACGTGAATGCCTGGATGTTACTGTAGTTTAAAATGTTGGCTCTATTTCTTTCTTTCTTTTTTAATTATTAAAAAAAACAAACAAACATGGATGTTCCTGTCAGGATGTGTCTGGGAACCCGGCTTTTCTGGCTTTCACCCCTTTTGGATTTACTGTGCTGCAAGGCAACAGAAGGGTTCACTTCCTCAAATGGTAAGTAGAGATGAATGGCCAAAATTTTACATGATAATATTCAAAATCAAAGGTCTGTACTAGTTAGACTTTCTTTGTTTTTACCAAATATTAAATAAAATCTGCCCATCAGTTCCAGCCCAAGTTAAAATATGAACATACATCCTCTGAATTAAACTTTAACATTTAAACTTTTACGCTCACATAGCAAGCAACTTCAAATATATCAGAGAAAGTGCTCTACCAAATTACTTCAGATTGTGTGGTTTTAATGTAATTTCATTCATTGATGACAGACCACCCCCCCCACACACACACACACACAGTACAGTGCAACTTGTAATGTGATGTGAGAGGCCACAGGAAAATAAATGGAGCTAGTGATCCATGTAAGAAGATAACAGTAACCTTTTTAAGATAGCGGAGCAAGTTGTGAGGCTTTGACAGCATCTGACTTGTTTTGCTGTTTCCAGACCAGCTTTTCAACTCTTGTTGATTATTCTTCTAATTTTCTGACTGTAATCAATGTGTCTGGACTTTTCAGAACATAAATGAATTATTAATTTACCTTCAGCCACTATTAATATTTCAAAACATTTTTTTATTCATGTCTCTCCCTTCTTTTGTTCACTTTCTCCCCATTCTTTCTGCTCCGATCTCTCTGTTATTCTGTTTGGTCTGTCTTTGTATCTCAAACTCAGGGAGGAGGTGACCAAACTTAAGTTTGAAGCAAAGACATTCCATATATATGCAAATCAGAAGGAGGTATGTGCATTCATTATTAAAAGTCTGCCTTTTCTAGCCTGTGGAGCTCAGGAAGTTAAATGTGTGCAGCCGTGTTTTATGCATGGAGACTCTGGGAAGCCAGTGTACTCTATTCTTAAAGCAGAAGTCAATGACAAAAATGTATGCTACCCATGGGTTTTAGCAGACAAAAGAGTAAAATCAAGGCACTGCGTGAGAGGTGGCTGGTGTTTAGATTAGAGGAATTATTTCTTATGAGTTGATTGGTTGATTGGCTACAGTGTCCTTTAGCCAAGAGTGGAAGTCTTTCAAATCTATAGAGACCTTCTCATATACTGAAACTCAACAGAAAAATGTAAAGCCTTTAGATAATAAAAATGCTGGTTTCCGTCACAAATACATGTTAATATAGGGGACTTGTTACAGGATAAGAAGATCATACTGACTTACTTTGCACCTACACCAGAGGCCTGCAAGCATCTCTGGAAGTGCGGAGTTGAGAATCAGGCCTTCTATAAGTGAGTCAAAGGACACACAAAAGTTGAGGTCAGAATAGACATCTTTAAGCTAATGATTGTGTTTATGATTTTTCACTCACAGGCTGGAGAAGTCGAGTCAAGTGCGCACTGTGTCCAGTAGTAATCTCTTCTTCAAGGGTAGTCGCTTTAGATACAGGTATTAACAGCATTCGGTGTTTGATGCAAATTATAGATGCATGACGTGGGAATATTAAGCAACTTTGTTGTTTTTAGGGAGTTTTCCGAGAACTTTAAATAAAAAGAATTACAAGAATATCCTGTGGTGTTGCAGTGCTTGTCTTAGTGGTCTCTGTTTTGTTTTTTTTAAGTGGAAAGGTTGCAAAAGAAGTAATGGAACAAAGTGCCAAAATTAAGAGGGACCCCCCAGAGATCCACAGGTAACAACAGTACACTGATTAAATCATTTAACATTTAGCTTAAGCTTTGTATGTCTATGCATTTCTGTATGTTTGTATGTGGCTTTATGCATGCATGTGTTTTCTCCCAGGGCTGGCATGGTGCCGAGTAGGAGCTGTCCATCCATCACCCACGGCCCTCGTCTGACAAGTGTACCAAGGACCAGACGGAGAGCTGTGCACATTTCCATTATGGAAGGTAAACCACACACACGAGAGCAGAGTGTAGCTGAAGTACTTACAGTCTCGATGTGAGTCAGTCGTCAGACTGCAAAACAATATATGCATCGGCAACAGTGCAAAAAGATGCCTGTCACAGTGGAAGTATATACAGTAAGTCACCAAATGCCTCTTAGTCCAGTAGTTCCTAACTTTTTTGTCTGATGTACTGCTTCAGTCCTTTTATATGAATGCAGGTACACTTGATCACATTTTTCACACTGCAAAACTGCCTGTTGGCTCAGTCAGCCAATCAGACCCTTTTAACCATCGAATTATTTCAGTCACTTATCCAACTGCTATTTATTTAGTACTTTAAGATAAGCAGCCTATTAGCTAAGCTTTGATTTTTAGCAATAGTTTATTTCTTTTATTTCAGATGTTTATCCATTACATTTAAGAGCTTTAGAAGTGCTTTCATTTTAGCTAGGTATTTATAATGATTTGGCTATAGTTTTGGCTGTTTCACCAATAATTTTAACAAGCTGCAATATTAATTGATCAGTGAATTTAGTCCATTGTTAGGTGGCTGCTAGGCAACATACTGACATAACATATCGCACATAAGTAAAGTTTTATGTATAATTTAGAAGTCATTGTCATGAAATACAAATGATACAATAGTTTATAAAGGTGTTATAAGTGCATAAACGCTAAACTGGTAACCCCAGGGCATCGGCCTATAAGGAATCACCATCTTACGCCTTGTGATTTGATCTGCTGTGGGTTGCATGGCCATAGCACAACATATTTGTGATCCTTTATAACACCAGCATACATACTTGAATACCTGCTTGGTGAAAACCGCACTATTTAATGTTTATTTTTTAATGTTAACAGCCTATCTTCCTGCAAATGCCAGTCATTCTCAGTATTTCTGTGATATCTCACTCTTTCTCTGATGGGTGAGCTTTATTGAAAACTGCACACACTGTAGTGCCCATCAGCAACTGGCCTCAGGTATTATTTTGACATGAGAAAGCCATCCTGTCAGTTTATAAAGGGCACTTACCATCCCGTCTTTCCTCCAACAGGCTATTAACCTTTTGCCAATGCTGCCACTGAGAGTAAGTTTACTCTTTGCTGATCAGCCTGAGTCACACTAATAAACTTACAGCACAGTCTGTTCACAACGGCAACCAAAAAAAAAAAAGTATTTTGTCAAACTAGCCTCCATTCTTGTCCTGGACTTAGCAAACAGGCTCTGACATTGCACCCCAGTGTAACAACAGTGAAACAAACCCCCTGTGTTTTGTCGTGTTGCTATATTTGCACTGGTATTTCAACTGGTAATAATATCTCAGGCTGAAAAAAGCTCCTGCTGTCAGGGACCATGCTGTGCGTGTCACAGCCGACAGCGGGAGGGAAGGTCGAGGTGAACTGTAGCACAAGTGGACCACATTCCTGGGCCTTGTCTTTCACTCTGACTGTCTTTCTATTTATCTACCACTGTCAGCCTGCCTGTCAGCATGTGGGAGCTTACTGCAGAGAAGGGAGTGCTGCTTAGCCAGACCAGCCACAGTTGGAGAGAGAGACAGCAGAAAGGCAGAGAACCAAAAGGCAGTTTTAAGATTTATAAAACGAGCGAACAGCAGCTGAAAGCGCGTTGAATCCCAGTTAAGAATAGACGAGTGCTTTTGCTGTTCTTTAATCATGGTGAAGTGTCTGATCCGGATCAAGACCAAGGTGAATGTTCACCTGCGTATGATCAACCATTGTTACCGGGATGTGAAGGTGCGTGTGCTGTCTCTGGGGCCCAGGCTTTTGGGCAAGGCTCTGGGAGTCCTACCACTTCTCCCTGCTCTACCGGGGGGCTCTTCGGCCTCAGGCTCTGGACCTGGGTTGAGAAAGGAATCCAGGACCCCTTCCAGACTTTCTGTCCCTCCCCAGTTACATGGCTACAGCCCATCAGGCAGTCGTGCAGGTAAAAATCAAGGCTGGTTTTGTTAGTTCGATTATGGAGTGCTGTTTTTTTTTCCTTTTGGTTGCAGGATTTATAGAAGCTTCTCTTACTAGTTATTGAACCTACTATACTACTATACATTTCAAAACGTTACCGAAATAAGTGATTGTATTAGATATTGTTAAAGTCGAATGTGGTGGAAATCAAGTGGATATAAACGCTTTCACAGTGTTGAACCTCCAGAGAACGGCTGAGGATGATGTGACAGCTGATTAAGTTCTTAGAGGATGTCAGTCTTGTGTTGCATGTTTACTTGAGGGGTCACAGTTGCCATTTGTATGTCTTTATACACAGATTACATGATGGGAGGAGAGGATCATTTTCTACTCCATATGTTGTGAAAAGCTTGCCATTAAAAATAAATAGGACTTGCCTTGTGACTATATTAGCTTATGAAATATCAGCGCAGTGTTAAAGACAGCTCAAATGTACCTTAATATTCTGGTAGCTCAGCAAGTCAGGCTCCAGAGGCTTATGGAAACTTTGCTTCAGAACTAATTAACAAGGAATAGATGAACATAATTTCCCTTAAGGCTCCCTTTTTAATGTATTATAAAGGGACAGGTTCTAATAATAAGCAAGTCTTTTCCGGGCATCTACTAACTATGTGGCTAATCATGAGCAATTAATAATCACTGCATACTGTTCATACCTAAAAAAACTGCTTATCCAACACCATGCCACCTACATGTGTTGACTTATTATCATGAAGATACAGCTGTTACTTCCAACATTACCAGATCAGCCCACACAAACAACATGATGGATAGCCCATAAGTTAGCCCCCCATTCTAGGTTCTTTTAATAACGCTTGTTTTCAGAAAAGAACACTCAATACAAGATGATGACTTTGATGAGTGTAGGCACAAGTTAGAAAATATTTTTATGAACTACATCCATCAATAACAGAGGAAAACAGAGGTTCCATCTGTTCTTTAAATTGCTTAACAGTTTAGTGCATCTGATGAAATTATGCTAAAAAAAATAGTCATGGGATGAATTTTATTTAATCCTCACTTTATTTTTAGTGCCTAAAACGTCTCACAATTCTGTATTTTGATGTGATAACACGTTAGAGCATTGAAGGCTTCAACCTACTGCACATTTCTAACGGAGGTGAGAATAAACCAATTTATTTCCAGCTAATTCAGTTTGATCTTCTGGTTTTTTGAAACATTTACTGGTAAGTTTGCAATCCAGAATGTCTTGGATGGTGTAGTAACACGTGAAAGATCTCAAGTTCAAGACCAGTAGTTTATAAAGAAATATGTCTGCTTTTTAAAAAAATTATTTTATACATATAATCTTAATTTTTTACATACATATAAAGTATACAACAGTCATCAAGACCCTTTATTTATACAAATGTATAATTCCCACCACCCCTCCCCTTACCTTATTCCCAATATATTTAATATGGCAAATTTTAAACCAAGTATCAGAATTAAGTATTATAATGTGTTAAAAAAAAAAAACAGCCCACCCTACTCCTCAGTGCTTCTCTTCAAGAGTTATATGAAGCATCTTAAGATGACTCCAGGTCACTATAAATTGCTGTATGTTACCCTTTATTGTGTATATAATCTTTTCCAATTTCAAGAAATACATGATACATACATCTCTTATCCATTTGATAAAACTGGGTGGAGACTGTTGCTCCCAGCACAGAATGGCTCCTTTCGCCAATAGAGAAGTAAATGCAATTACTGATTGCGCTTGGTTTGATACAGAATAAGACGTATAAATAATTCCAAATATGACACAAAGCATTTGGTATGATGGTTTCCTGGAAAATCTTTGAATATGTATCAAAAATGTCAGACCAAAAATTAGAAAGAGTTGGACAGGACCAAAACATGTGCAAATAATCTGCCGGGCTGTCTTTACAACGAGGACAAGAAGGGTCTGCATCAGGATATATTTCGGCTAACCTTGCATTAGTAAGGTGAGTTTTTAAAACCACTTTCATCACCTTCTAATATCATCAGTTCAGGAGGGATTAATATCACTTATTAATTTATACAAAATAGCAACCATTCTTTTATTTACACGCCGCAATGCAAAATTATCTATAATATAATCATTTGGATATTTTGGAAAGGAGTCAAAGTTTCTCTGAACAAAATTTTTAACTTGTAAATATTTAAAATAGTTTGACTTTGGTAAATCAAACATTTCGCTCAGTTTAGAAAAAGACAAACTGACCTTCAAAGAACAGGTTATTCAAAAATTTTATACCTCTCTCATTCCAGATTGAAAATGTACCATCTAAAGAGACAGCGGGGAAAACTATGATTTTTCCAGATGGGAGCACAATTTTTCATTTTTAAGCCAAAATGTCTTCTGAATTGCCTCCAAATTTTCATTCTGTCACCTACAATTGGGTTTAGTAATTGTATAGCCGAAGAGCTTTTAGCACTTAATAATGAGCCTAAATGTATGTGGCCAATGGAATATGGCTACTGGCATATTCCATTGTCACCCACAAATCATCATGATCTACTATTTCAAAATCAAAGTGAACACAGTGAAGTATTTTATAATATATTGCAAGCCCAATAGTAATAAAGAAAATTAGGGAGCATTATTTTTATGCCGTTGAAGAGCAATGTTCTTTATTTTATGAAAGCCACCTTTACAAATAAACAAGGTTATTAGTTTATCAAGTGATTCAGAAAAGGATTTTCTAATAAAAATTGGAATATTTTGAAAAAGATGTAAAAACTTGGCAACACGTTAATTTTAACCACATTGATCCTTTCAGCAGCAGATAGAGGGAGAGCTTTCCATTGAACTAAGACCTCTTTAGATTTTTCTAAGACAACTTTAAAGCTCTTAGTAAAGAGTGAGGATAAGCTACATGTCACTTCTACCCCCAAGATATTTAAATGGAAACAAATTTAAAGAGGTTAAAGTATTCTCTTGTCTTATAGGAAATGTTGTGTTTTTACCTATATTGTTTTTACCTGTATTTATCTTATAGCCTGATATTCTTCCAAACTGCTCCAAATAATTAATATGTGGAATCGAAAGTTGTGGAACAGACACATAGGGCAGCAGATCGTCTGCATATAAAGCGAGTTTGTAAACAGCGTCCCCCCTCTTTCAATTCCCCAGAATTTTACAGACTGCCTTAAGGCAAAAGCCAAAGGCTCTATCACCAAAGCAAATAGGAGGGGCGACAAAGGGCGCCTTGGCGTGTGCCTCTGCTAAGCGGAAAATAATCTGCTTTTTAGTTCAAACTTATTGTCCCAGATCCTAGATTTTTAATCAATTATAAAGGTCTAATGTGTGAGAATCCTGTCGCAATCCCTTTTTAAATGGTGCACCAAAGAAGCACCAAAAAGGTTACTGAACCTTGCATCTCTCTGCTGTTTGTATCAGGTTTGGAGTCCCTTCGAGACAGTGCTCACTCCACACCGGTGCGTTCAGTTTCGCATGGTGACTCCTTCATGCATTCCCGGAGCCACTTAGTGGATGGCAGTGAGGCGAGCACTTCAGCAGTCATCTCGGATGAGGCCTACAGCCCCTCCGACAGCGTGCTCCCTACACCAGTGGCAGAACATGGAATGGAGATGCCTTTGGCTCGTCACCTCAATGGCGCCCCCTGCAGCATCGATGAGGAGGAGTCAGCGGCAGGGACATCGAAAGAGGGCCAGGCCACAGAATTTGGGCACAGCAGGAGAGAACAACGTGCGGTCAAGAGCAAGCCCACAACATCTAGCGATGTAGAAGAGCTCAACAAATTTATCCTGAGCGTGCTGCGTCTCTTCCTGGTTACCATTGGACTTCTGTTCGCCCTGCTGCTGCTTCTCATCATGCTGACGGAGTCAGACCTGGACATTGCCTTCCTGAGAGACATCCGCAAGACACCTGAATTCCAGCAGTTCCACTTTGAATACTTCTGCCCCCTGCGGCGCTGGTTCGCCTGTAAGTTACGATGGATGGGAGGCTTCCTTGTGAGTGAGGCAAAGTGAAAAGAGACCGAAATGACTCAACACAGGCCTCCACTGATGGAGCTTTGACCCAGATAACAGACAGGTCAGGAGATAAGGCAAAGGGAGGGAAATGGATGGCCCTGTTCCTGATATCAGCTAAGCTTTTCCCAGGAATAATCCTGTCACAAGCCACGTACTGTCCCCCGAAGAGCCTTGTTTATTATGTTTGACCATTACTACGAAGAAAGGAATTTTTAATTTAGAAATTCAGGTCATCAATGTACTTTATTTTTACACAGAATCACGGGAACTGGGTTTCATTTAAACACTGTTTCAAGTCTGACAGACTTCACTTATTCAACCACAGATAATAGTTGCCTTTATTTTTTTATTAATTTATATGTTGCATCATCACTGTAATACAGAATGATTTGAGGTGTTGGGGTGCAAACTGAGAGTCTGAGAACTTTAACAGAAAACGAGATGGGAGGCCAGACTAGCTCATCGGTTTTTAAGTCAAATCAACAACATTCATGATGATTAAATGTTATTATGGCTGCTGTTTTCAGATGAGGGCTCGGAGAAAGTGTAAAATTGAACCATAAGCAGTACTGAATGTAGAGGAGTCCTGAGTCAAACGTGTTTGCAAATATTATAGTTTTATACGATTCTTAGGCAGATACAAATACACTTCGCACTCCCCCATCTGGAACATTCGATTTAGAACAACTGCTAAAGACTGGATGTAGTAGCTTTGTGACACAGGTGTGACATGGTGCTGCCCTGACAGAAGACTTTATTAGTGGTCAGACATCTGCTGAGTGCACCCAGACAGTTTTGTCCAGGCACTAGGCGATTAATAGTTTCATCATCCAATGACAATAAATTAAGTCTCTGTAAGGATATAAGTACATAATGGAGTTTATAGGTTTACTGTTTAATAAATAGCAGCCAAATAACACTAATGACTACAATCGGCGTCTGTGCGTGAGGAACAGTTAGCACTTTGCTGTAGTTACTTTTACAGTAGTTGTAAAGGTGATGGGATTATGTGAGCTAGCGCTGTAGTGATAGTCAAGTGTCTTCTGTTCTTTGACTGCCACAATCTGTAGGAGTAGTTCATCTTGATGTGCAATACTGTTAATATATATATAAAAAACAGATCCTTTACATCAAGGGGAATTTGACTTTGCTTTGCCTTTGTAAATTCCAAATATTAAGAGTTTGTTTTTAGTTGAAGATCCATGTTGAGTGAAGGTCGTTCACCTTTGTTTAGCTCTGCTGTGTTAAAAAATTATGCATTTATCTGTAAAAGCTGAGTATATTTTAACCATTTTTGTTCCATCTTGTTAGCACATTGACATTTTCCCCCACGGTGACTTTTAATGTACTTGAAGCTGTTATATTTTGTTACAGTGTATCTACAGTTTTCAGCCGTGCACTCACAAGTGAGCCTAAGATAAGTCATGTTTACGTCCTGCTGTAACCTTCATCACGCCAACCAAAGAAGCCTCTGTTGTCCCATACTTCTGTCAGTTTGCGTCAACAGATGGTCAATTAGTCTGCTGTCCTTCTCCAGCCTTATTACTTATATTTCACAGGTTAGCCTACAGTGTGTCTTTACAACCCAGAGCAACAGGATCAATTCAAACTATGAGGTCAGTTTTTACTGTAAAAGTATTTGTCCTCTCAACAAGCCTACAAGTGCTTAGGATGCTGTGTGTATACAAGGAGCAATCAAAAGATTTTGCCCATAAAAAAAAGCAAAAGTCATACCTGATTTCAGTTTGGCTAAGGTTGTGTGTTGTGCACACCTGGACTCCTTCCAGTGCTGCTGCCCTTTTAAGAATGCTCCCTGGAAGTACTGTTTTGGCCCTTTACACTTCTGTGTGTACTATGGAGCTCAAACTTGTGCAGAGAGCAAAGATCAGCTTTGCTGTCTTCTCACTCTGCCATCATGTTGACAACTCCCAACTCAAAGACCAAACAGTCCACAGTGTCCAAGCCTGAATGTGCTGCAACAGCTCAGGAGTGTGCTAGTCTATTTTTCATGAAGTTGCACACTGTGAATAATCCCCCCAGGGCTCAACAGCAAGTTGTCCTTTAACATCCTGAGGCATCAGAGGGAGAACATTCAATGCAAACCACCTCAGCTGTGGCAACCACCAATGTTCTGTGTGTGCGCGCCTGCTCAAAGGGCATTGGAAAGGTAGTTAGACCACATAAGCACCAAAAACAAATTAAAAAAAACCAAAAAAAAACAAATATAGCAATTATTCATTCAAGAGCTGCAAGTTGGAGGAGATAAAGTGCACAATAACAAATGTGTTACTCTCAAATGAGTACATTAAAGAGAATATTCTACAAAAATAATAGCAGTCCAGAGACGCACAAGTTGATTTTGAAAGAGAGAGTGGTCTAATTTATATCAGGTATGGTTTTTGGATTTTTTTTTTGTTTTTGTCAGTGGCAGAATTTTTTGATCATACCCGGTTTGCTATGTGCCACCAGTTATAACAGGCTGGACAGACATGCAACATTATACCAAAAAAAAAAGAAAGAAGAAAAAGCATGAGTTATTTATGCAAAAAGGATAATTTAGGAAAGTGATAAAGGATTTAGGTTTTGCAGGTACCTGTAGGACGTTTGGAAGGTTGCTGTGTTCAAATCTTATTCAAAGTTAACATGAGAAGCACTGCTTTGAGAGTCGCTGCAGTATCAATGATCAAGGATATTATTTTTGTACCCAGAAAAAGAAATTAGCAGAAGTGTTAACACATGAGTGTTTCACCCTTTTAGTACAAAGTTGGGTGAGTAACAGAAACATTGAATGAAAGTTTTTTTTGTTTTGTTTTTTTTTTAATATGGGGGGTTGTTTTCAGATTTGATTAATTCAAATGGTACTCTGTGGAGTGTGAGTGATGCAAAGCAATCATTTTTAGATAAAAATGGCCAGTAAAGGTAAACATCCACCGTTATGTCCATGCATATGAAAAGAATTCTACAGCTTAAGCAATTCGAGCAATAAGTAGTACAGATATAATAGATATAAACTACAAAATAATGCTTGCCTCAATCCTGTAGACAAGCAAACCGTCTTAAATCCTCTCAAAAGGTGAAACAGTCTGTAGATGCATGTGTGTACCAGCAGTGGTCGTTAACACTGTGGTACACAAACACTTCTCCAGATCTATTGTCTAAAAAAATTGTTTTTTTTGCATAAATCTTATTTGGTTGCCTAATCTTAGACTACACTTTTCCAGTTGAGTTCATAGACATATTACATACAAGTTTACATGTGAGAAACAACTTGACACCTGACAGCACGCCCAAGACTGGTGACGGTGGAAGAACACAGGTATATTTTTAGATCATTTAAAAACAGCAGAAGTAGCATTTTTAACTACCTGAACCTTTCCTTGTGCAATGTAGTTTACTGGCACAGTGACCAAGGGGTGACAGTTCCACTGACAAGCAACTTGTTTTCAGTTTAATGGATGATGTAAACAAGGCCTCAGACATGGTCTTATTGTAAGCTTCCTTCCTGTACCATGGCCCTGCACATGGAAATGTCTCTGTAAGCATGTGTCCTGCATTGATTACCTCCAAACAAGACTGCTTATTTCCAATCACTGACGGAGGAGTGGTGTGATCTATTTATGAATAAATATTATTTATTCTTGACAAACGGGCAGCTAGTGTGGGTACAAGTTGAATTCTGAAATCACAGAAGCAGCAAAGACATTAACTGGGAAATTCTTTCAACAGTACAACCCACATCAGCACCATGTGGAAAATTTCATTGCATCCACACACACACACACACACACACACATATGCTGCCAGCCCCAGGTGATAATGAAGCTGCCACAACTGCTGAGATTCAAAGCATTCACACTCACAAGATATTGTAATAAAACATTAATTTATTTCGTTTGCTTCACAAAAACAAAAAGAAAAAAAAAAAGTAAATCAACCCAACAAAAAAACAAAAAAAACCCCATGATTGACATAAAAAACAAAAAAAAACCAAAACAAAAAAA
>VOQJ01012388.1:22267-37900 GCA_015052665.1 Apistogramma diplotaenia
AGTGCTGGGGTTGGCCGCTTTCATGGAACACCTGCACCCTCCTCGGCTTCATCATGCTCCCCACCACAAAGCAGTCTTCCCGTTTAGGGTCCCACACTGCTGACAGCTTGGTCAGCCAGCGGCCTGTTTGCATGTCATGTCTGTCAATTTAGATGGAAAAGGAATGTTTAAAGAATGCAGTTCTTACTGCACAGAAGAGAAAAAATATATTAATTCAATTTAGTGGATGTACCTGATGGTCGTCAGCAGGGGAGATTTAGAGGCCATTGCAGATGTGTCATATATCCTGTTAAGAAGAAAAAAGATAAGGGTACTGTGCTGGAAGTGGGGGGAGGGACAACACTACAGCATGTCACAGTGCTGTGTCAGCTTCACCTTATGTTGTTATCCATACAGGAGGTAAGGACCCTGTTTCCAGTACAAGGAGAGAAATAAGCAGTGGATATGCTTAAAGAGTGGCCATGCAGCTGGGACACCGCTTGGCTTTTGGTCTTCTTCAGGCTTCGGCTGTCGTAAATGCTAACCATCCTGCAAAAAATTCATTAATAAAAATAAAATCAAAACACCTGCTTAACATTCAAAGACGGATACACAAAATAGATAAATGAAATAAAAAGAGAGAGGGATAGCCCATACTTGCTTTCAGCCACCACAAAGTATTGCTTCTGTAAAGGGTGGACGCTAACGCAACGCACTGTCTTGGGGTCCAGTGTGTGGAGGGACTCATGGGAGTTTCTGCAGAGGATACAACATGCTTATGAAAATGTTTGAGTGTAAAATTCAAATTGTTCCAAAGAAGAAAAAAAATAGGTCACATGACATTTAATGGTAATGTCTCACCCTGGGGTGCGCCTATCAACGATGGCAACGTCTCCATACCAGTTCCCCACCACTAGTGTCGAACAGTCATGTGACATGAAGTCAAATGTTTTCAGGCCATCTTCAATGTCATACACCTAGAAAACAACTTTATTTGTACGTGGACTACAATACAAACAGATTGAGCACAAAGGAGGTTTCTTACATCATCAAACACAGCCTTCTCTACATCCATGCAGCGGAGGGATCCATCATAACTAAGGCTAAGCAGTTGTGTGGGATGAACTGTGGAGAATGCCATGCAGCCCACTGGACGGGTGTGGGGCTCAAAGAGCAGGACACCATCATCACCCCAGTCACCACCCTGGAAGAGTATACCCATGCAATAAATAAATGGTTTGAATTCATCCAACCGTGTCGAGAGAAAAATAAAAACCTAAAGTTAAACATGAAGAAAGCCAATTTCTGCCATCTAGTGGTCAAGCACTAACACTTCACAATTGAAGCAAAGAAAACTTACCAACTTCCAGAGTCCCACTTTTCCCAACTTGTCTCCTGTGGCCACCAACAAGCTGCTGGTGCAGGGGTGAAAGGCTGCAGAGAAGATGCGATCCTTCACCACTTTCGCAACTTTGTCCTCATTTATCTTCATGTTCTTCAGTGCAGAGAGGTACCTGTATTAAAGACATCAGTGCATGCGTTTGGCCACCTGTTTGAACATTATGAGGTCGTTGCAAAACATGTGATCATCAATACATTTTCTTAAATCTTACTCTTTCAGGTCAAACTGAATCCTTTCTTCTTTTGAATCCTGTGAAAAGAGAAGCACTTTCATGAGAAACAACAGTTAATACACTGAAGATGGTTTTAAGTTGAAGATGTGGAGATCTGACAATATGTAAAACTGCGGGGCAGAAAAACTAAGTATGGTAAATAATTATTTAATATAAAGTGAAAATATCCTAGAAAACTAAACTACCTCAGAGAAGAGCTCAAGAAGTTGAGAAGGCAGCTTGCTTCCTTCTTCCATGTTGATTGGATCCATGGGCAAGGGGCCAGGGGGCTTCTTTACTGGTGAAGACTTAAAAGCAAGTTAACAACTACAATGAGTAACATACCCAGAAAGAAAGACCGAAACAAACAGAAGCTAGAGAGACTTCAGATCCAGCAGTGGATCTGTGTGAAATAAGACATTACAAATGCATCATTAGACTATTTATCTGTTGGTACCGGTTCATAAACAAGTGTCCCTCTGGGTTCAGGAGGAAGCTCCAAGATCGCTGCCTCTTTTTTTTGGAGCCGCAGGGATTTGCGGGATGGCAGCACATCTTTTGCAGCAGCATGTGCCCTGCAACCAAAGAAATGTATCTGTTTATAGTTTATTTTTATGCACATGGTCAACTCAAAAACAGCTACAGAGGAGCACAATGACGTTCCATATAGAAAACCTGAAGAATAAAAATACTATTGTGTTGTTCTCAGAATTTCTTCGCTGCAAAACTTCAATGCTGTGGATTTTCAAATTGGTCCAAACAGAAAATCCTGATAATTCTGAGTTGACACATTAACAGGTTTGCAGCCCACTGTACCTTGCGAGACCCTTCTGTGATGGCTTTGGTCGTGCCAGTTGCTTGAACTCCTCAGTTGCCTTTTAACAAAAAGAAAACAAGACAGATGAACTCAGAGAATCACACATGGGATCCTTTCATGAGGGTTAATAACACCATGCCCAGCAAATTTGCTGCTGCTCTGTTTAAATAAGTCAAATTTAGACTGTATGTCAACTGTGCTGATAATAATTGTTCTGATCCATGAGAGATTTGCAATCCAGGTGTTCATTTGGTGGATAACCTACCTGGAGTAAGTTGATAGAAGACAGAAAAGCTTGGTTCTGTCTGATGTTCTCCAGGCGCTCGAGTTCATAGGCAGAAAGAACCCCATATCCATTCTACCGCAAAAAGACACATGAGGGTGGCAAAGAAACACGAAGTCTAAAGTAAGAAAGTGTGCAAAGCTTTTGTACTTACAGATGCTTGCTCCACATCACTGGTTTCATCCTCGTCCTCATCCTTTGATTTCTTATTCTGACTGCCGTTTTCGTCGACGACTTTTGTTTTCTATTAAGTAAACATGGCCAAATTAGCAAAGCGAGACAAAACAAAGCGGGCAATTTTAAAATGACTTATTTTTACTATCACAGCAAAGAGGCTCTCACCCTTTTCTTCGTGGGGGTTTCATTTCCAGGAGAGTACTCGAGGCGTTTAGGTGCAAGAGCGTTTCGAGATGATCGTCGCACTGTCACCTCGAGATCCTCAGGAGTCATTTCCTGCAAGGTGTACCTCATTAATAGTTTAGTCAACATTAAGACGTTCATACAACTTTCCCACAAATGATTCACCGAAACTAACGACACACCAGCGCTTACAATTGTGCTCGTTAATGCTAAATACTATGCAGCAGCTGCCTAAAACAGGCAAGATAGATTTATGGACAGGAAACCACATTCACATTACTATACCTTCACAACCTCAGCAGCCTCGTGTTTTGTTCGGATAGTCGCCATATTCGTACATTTATAATAAAAAGCACGAGTGTTTCTTTCAGAGAAGCGGTATAAGATGATACGTGAGTACCTCAAAACGAATAACTTCTGTGTTCATGAAAATTACGTGAGAGGAGCAATTGGCGCCACATGCACCAAATTGTTTTGTAACTAACCCCTCCCCCTCTGTTGTGAAACAGAATCCGGGTAACTGATTGGCTGGTATTCTTGCGTCTCAAGGAGAAAGGGGTTGGTTTCTGCCACCAGCAGCCAATGAACGCCTTAGAAATTTAATGACGGCTCGCTTTACCTTCAGCTAGGAACATGTCGCCATCTTATGGCCGAATTGGGCAATAGCAGTGACAGCAGCCTTGAGCTTGTGGTCATTTATTCATAAAGGCGTTTTTGGTTAACGGTAAACAATCGACAGCCGGACGATGCCAACGTTTTCCATCACTGCACAAAACAGAAAATTGCTCTTTATAGAAAACAAGCACACATTAGCTGAAATCTGTTTATTGACAAAGCATAACTGAACATCTGCAGTGACTACTTAATAAATGCTTGTACAAAGGGCTGCGTTTGACCCCTGTGCCTTATACTTCTTACCAGGCCATGTCAAAAATATATATATTTTTTACCAAAGCAATTTTTAAAGTGCAATACAGAATTAATTACTGTATGTACAAATTACTGTAATTAAATGATTTTAGTCTGTTACTGTTTCAGATAGAGCCACAACAGTAAAAACAAAAAGAGTTTAAAAACACCCACTGTATCCTCTTGACAGGCATCAGTGATAAAGGTTTGACACACAAAGACTGTTTATAGCACATTAAAACACACCTAAATTTGATAAACCTAGGAGGGACATTTGGAAAAATATGCATATGCATATAATTATGTTTTGCTTTGAATAAAATGACTGTGCGCCACATGTATCTAGTCCATTTACAATACACATACACCTGAGTAATCTACAGCTCCACTGAAGAGTTGGAAACATGTTAGAAACCGTAAGTTGAGATCAGACCTTTAGGCTGAATAAAATACTTCCACAAGCACTTCCCAGTACAGACACGCTCAAGAGCTCCCACTTTGTTGCCATTTTACTCCTCACGCTTAAAGTAGAGGGTAAGACGAGCATGTGGCCAGTCCACACATGTTTTTTCCACGCTCAATCAAAAAATATCTGATGGAACACAGAAAAAGAAATATGTCAGCGCCGCTTGCAAGCTACAACACGTCACAAAGCTCAAATACACACAGTCTATATTTACCCATCCTTTCCCCAGGCTGCGCCCCAAGAGTTCTTCACAATCCAATACGGCACACCGTTCTTCTCAACGCCGTAACCCACCGCCAGGACTGCATGATTCACTTTGTCTGCTGTGTTCTTACACTGGGTGCTAAACAGACAACACTAGATCAATAGAGCACATCTCTTTTGTAGGGTGAGTGGGATGATTGTCTCTGGTGTGTAGTTGTTTTGTATGCAGTTTTGTGACTGAGCTGTGCTGCTTAAAATACAGGAAATCCAAGATGTTAATGTTTAAAAAGTGCTCATTTGTCTACAACAGTTCACATTCATCACACAGGACTAAAATATTCTAATCAGTGTTAGTGACAGTGTTAGTTCTCTTTTGGTTATTTTGCATTTTATTTTGAAGGTTACAAGAACAGAGAGGAGTCAGTATAATTTGGTCTGCACTTAAGATGCGAGACCAGCTGAATTGTTTTAATAATGGTAAACTCATTGAGTTATCAAGGTCCTGATCTCACCTGGAGTAAACACCTTCTTTGTAGTGCGTAAAATCAGCTGTGACATCAAAGGAGAAGGTGATGGGGTTGAGGCAGGCAACTGCATCAACCATGGCCTTTTCATCATTTTGTGAATGGATAAACAACATTTTAGTAAATAATTGATTAGCTTGATTTATGAGGAGTTCAGTTTTTACTACACAACAGCAGTAGCATATGCAAAAGCCCTCACACAGCATATGCACTGTACACTTTCACGCACAGTGTAATTTCACCTGTTCATGCACTCACCCTTGTTATATTGACAACATCTCGGACAAGAAAAACACCTGCAAGTGAAGGCTTAAAATGACAGGTGTCTTCCTAAAACAGGAAAGACGAAACATTTTTATTGCTTTGCTTTAATCATAATAGTTAACTTTTTTAAAAACGTTTTAATCTCAATAATTTTACATAGCCTTTGTAGGGGTAGTCTTCCTCTGTCATCAGACCTTTGCTGTATCTGATGTACTCAAATGCCTGGCTGGGGAGCCCACTGAAACAAACAGGTTGGTTGATGTGTTGAAATTCTACACGTACATTTTCATTCTACTTCAGTAATATAAAATGTCTCATGTGTGATAGGGATATGCTAAAAATAACTATAAACTGTGTGATTCCTACCCAAAGCATCCATAATTGCTGAAGTTTCTGGAACAGTCTAGCAGCTGTTGCTCAGACTAAAAGCAAGATAAATAAACAGCATTCTTCATTTAAATGCAGCAGTGATACAGTAAAGCTAATTAACTAATATCAAGCCTATATCAGACTATACTTCTGCAATCTCTATTATCTAATAGTATAAACCACTCACCAAAGATATTAGCTTCCCAGTGGCAATAGCATTCACTGACTCCAGACAGCCAGTGGTGGAGAAGGTCCAACAGCTGCCACAAAACCCCTAAAGACACAAACATCGCACAACTAAAACAGCTAATAATTCAGTTATGTTAATTGTAATTATTGTACGGTCTTTACCTTACAATAAAAAGCACCTTGAGGCGACTATTTGTTGTGATTTGGCGCTGTTTAAATAAAATTGAGTTGGAAAATAAAGAAGCACTTCACAAATCAGGTTTGGATGCTGTAAAATATACAGTAAATGAAAGAATGTATATAGAAAAACTAGCAGAAGCAGCAGAAGATGCAGTCGGCAGAAATGATATTAAAACACTGCACAATATCAGCAGGTTTCAAGGAGGCAGGAATTCTCCAACAGTTCGGACCAGAGAGGGTATGCTGATCACAGAGGCAGAAAAACTACACCACAGCTAGAAGAGGCAACACCACTTGACATAAACTCTGGTCCAATTACTCAATGAAATAAAGCCATTAAATGACAAAAAAAAAAAAAATGGAAAAGCCCCAGGAATGGACTGTATACCTCCAGAAGTCTTAAAAATGGGTGATAAGATTATTGAAGATGCTTTTAACATCCTTCTGAATAGAGAAAAGAAGAATATGGATGTTAAGTCTTTAAAAAATTGATTAGCACTGTGTGACCCTGCCTGGTTCTTCACGGGAGTCACAAAGTTGCCCTTCATCCTCCAGTCGCCAAACTCAGGGTGAGGACCTGTAACGCTGACATCATTACCTTTCGTGACTGAGCAGATCTAAAAGATACCGGAATCAAAATTGTACAAATCAAAAATAAATCCCAGCACTCTGTTATAGATCAGATGATTTACCTGAGGTTTGGTCAAAAGGTAAAATTTCCTAAATTCCTCAAATGTCATGTCTGAGAATTGGTTCACGCCCACTGAATTTGAAAATGAACAGCAGCATGAAGACAGCATAACTTTTATGACCTTCTACAGCTGTAAATATTAGGTTTAGACTGGCACTTTATTTTTGTGTGGTGACAGTTTTTACACCCAACAGCCTCTTTGATAGGCACGCCTGTTTAACTGCTCCTCAGTGCCAACATCTAATCAGCCAGTTGCATTATAGCAACTCAGTTCAAACTGAGCATCGCAATTCTAAAGGTGATTTAAGTGACTTTGACATAGTTGAAACTTGAAGCTAATGGGCTACAGCGGCAGACGACCACACAGGGAGCCACACCTGTCAGCTAAGAGCAGATAATTGAAGTGACAGTTCAGAAGGTGTACCCAACAAAGTGTTCAGTGAGTGTGTGTTTAATATTATGAGGAAGAAGTGTTCTGTACTTGTGAACGAGTGATTGCCAGCATTATGGTGATCAACTGTCCTCTTATTTTGAGTGAATACATGGAGCCGGTGGTAATATTCCTCAGTGCCATAAACTTTGCTGTGCTGCAAAGCATATGAAGGAAAGAAGATTGAAACATTGTTAAACTGCATGCAAAAAACCAAACTCACTGGACTATAATGTTTAAAATGTCATTAACTTACAGTGGTAATGTACACAGAGGATTATGCTCATACCTGTAACATCCACTGTTTGAAAGTAACACTTAAAAATCAGCCTTTACTGTGCTTTTCTTAATTTTCAGTCATATACATAGTTATAGCGATGGATTCTCACACTAAACTGGGCCAGTTGTTCGCATGTTAAGGTCAAAGGTGTACGCAAATGTAATCCCTGAGAGATAGGCTTCAGATTGCTACTCTTGGACCTGTTAAATAGAGCAGATATCCCTCCTCTCAAGGCACACAGCTCTGGCCCCACCTAGCTGCTGTTCAACAATGTGTTTCTTAAAGGGAAAGAAGCTAAAATAAAATAAAAGCAGGCGGATGAACAGCGGATGAAGTAATGGTCCATATCAGGGACCAATATGAAAATTATTAATTAGAATTCTGAATCATTTGTAGCTACTCTAGTAGAATATAAATCAGGGAAATCTATTACCAGCAGCATTTACTCAAGCACAACTTTGAAGGACTTCAGCTAATCCTCATCCATTCAGGGAGAAACGGTAATGCTGATTTAGCTGAAACTACAGATTTTACATAAAAACACTTGGAGAGCTCAAATGAAATACACTCTCATACACTTTACAGGAAAATGCAAAGACTGCTTTTACTGCACTGAACATTTTGCTAATGCAAGCCAAGGACATAAATACTTATTTCACCCGTTTCTGTGCCTTTTCAATTTCAAGCAAATGCCTTTCAATTCTGCCAACGACTTCTGGTGGAAACATAAACTTTTAAAATAAACAAAAATAAACTGATCAAACTCTGGCATGCACTTACCTCTGAGTGAAATCAAAGGTGTTAAATGGCCAAAGGTAAAAGCAGCAGTAATAAACCACACATCACTGAGAGCCATTGTCTCCGCAGCAGATTGCAAGCTTTGAATCCAGCCCTTAATGTTGAAACCGTCTCTGAATTTCCCCCAACAAAGCAAAGCAGCAGACATGAAGGTCATGGTTCAGCGCACCTCGTTCAGAACAGCCTGTAAGACACTTTTCCCCCTGAGAAAGAATAGCTTTATTAACAAGAGGTAATCAGGAAAGAATACACTTTTATACAAAACTGGAAATACTACTCAAGCTTTTGAAATAGACTGAAAGATAATTCTCATATCACTGGGTATTGCTCACTGCAAACATTTGATGTGCCTGTTAGAGGGTAAAGATTCATGTGCAAGGGTGGGGTTTAAATACAGTACACACATTGTTCTAGGTATAGTTTCCATTTGAACACGTCAAAGTGGTACATGCCTGCCACTTAAGCTTCAGATGTTTTTCTATACAAAGCCTGTAAAAAATACATAGAAATATTTCAAGAAGAAGCACGATATTACTACTGTATAGTTCCTGCTAACACATTGGAATAGACAGGATACAGAATGTGTTACACTTATAAGTTGTTTTCAACATTTGTTTTAAAGTATCATACACAGAAAAGTTATTACAGAGTTGAACGATCATAAGGATAACACATTTCGAGGGATATGTTTTTTTTTTTTAAAACACATTGCACATTAGGAAATGCATCGGACTGCCTGTACACAGTACTGTACACAGCAAATATTTCTGCTTTATTGGCAAATCGTAGAACAAAATAGTTTACATACTTTTGTGGAATATAATCCATTTCATGATTAAGGCAAAACCATAATGCACTGGCCAAAGAGGATTAATCATAAGAACTATGCTATCTCTGTCTGAGTGTAGAAGCTGGGAATTTAACTTCCTGAAGTGGCTCAATCTTAGTTACATCTGCTACATACATTGCCCAGTGCTTATACTGTATATACATCATGTTGCCCACCAGGGGAATAATGTAATAGTAAGCAAAGCATAAAAACCCATCTCTCCAAACAGAAAACAAACTCGTCAGTAAATCAGCAGGTGTCAGTTTGACTCCAGCACTTTCAAATCTCTTTGTTACTTGGCGGCTACATAAAATCATCGGAGCACGTGATTCAGCTTTAGCCACTGCAGCAGTCGCACTTTTGCCCCTCCTCAAAGATGGGATAAGTGGGACTGAAAGAGGAGAAATGTCCAAATTTGATAGTCTGTAGGATTTAATCCTTAAGATTTTCATAAAATCAAATCCGGTTTTTGATACTATTACTTTTCTGTATTTGGTTGCAATGGCATTTTAATATATTTACATTCAGCAAGTAGCCTGCATCTCTATGTCCTTGCAGATATTGTTGTCTTGTTGAGTTTGAATCAAAGACTGAAATCTTAAGGATTACATGGAGGTTGATTCATATGGGAACATAATTAAAGATAACTGCAGTTATGTGTGGTTCTCTCTACCATTTTTATTGAATGAATGACATTTTGTAAAGGTAAATGCACATTCCCATTAGGATATGGCTAAATAAAAATTGAAATAACTCGATGTTAACATGGTATTTAAGACAATAAATAACATATAATTATTCTCTAACTATAGAAATAAAACCTCTCTGGACTTATACTCATCTCTAATAACGATTATACACGAGTCCATTGGGGAGCATATACTAAAAGGGCACTGCCTACTCTGTCTAATACAAATAATAGTCAATGTACATTTTGATATATTGTTTATGTACACTCCATATGAGAGCAGAGCGAAAGAGATGATCTTCACGATGAAGTTTTGGGTTCGATTCTCAGAGATGCTTCATACAGGCTCTCCTCATCCAGCACAGTACTGCAGTCGAGCAAGTACTTTGCCACCTGAAACAACAAAGAACACAGAGAGACCAGGTTGTTCAAGGTTTCCGCAATGAAAGACTGATGGGAGATGGACAAAGCATGGAAAAGTTTGGGAGCAGATCTGAACGCATCAAAACAGTACACGGAACAGACAACAGCCCACAGAGCAAGAAGATGAAAACAGTTTGGTTGAGAGAAGCCATGGCACAAAGTGGTCCTGGACATCTATAACAAAAGGAACTACCAGAAAGGCAGTTTTTAGTATTTTTCAATGTGTTTGATATATAAGCTTATGTGTGTATTTTTAGACAGATTTTGGCAGCGGCATAGCATCACTGCTACCCAAGATAGTCGTGAAATTTAATAGGTGCGGTGATGAAGTTTGAATTCCATGATCCAAGGATCAGAGCAGGATGGTTAGACCCATCCTGGGTCCATAAATTTGGCCAATCTCCTTTTTAAAATAGCATTTTCATACAGTTCTGGTCTGCTTTCAGTACAGCTGCTATTTATAGATCGCTCACTGGAAGTCCTGTTCTGCTTCCATGCACTCATTCCTCTGCAAAGCCAGCTGCATTACCTCCACTGTGACAAAACAGTGATCCTTCAACTTGATTTTCATATCAGTGAAGTAGTCGAAGTCAAGGGTTGGAAATGTATAAGGGGTTAATGAGGGATGATTGTGTTGGTGTGTCACAGAAAAACTTGATCCACAACTTGTTTCCACTGAATGTTCTCCTTAAGACTCTTCCTGAAGTTGATGTTCGTGGTGTAATTGCAGAGCCCATCGTGCATGTAGGCCTAACGGGACTTCCAGGAAGTGATCTAAAAACAGCAGCAGAGCTAAAAGCACCGAAGCAGTGCATGAAGAAAACATCTGGCGATGGCTACTTCCCAGAACATTTTGATCGCACCTTAACAACCATGAAATGATACAGACAAACAATAAACTCACCTTTGGTTGATAATCAATCTTGTAAGCTGTTTGCTGAAATTGTCGTATTTCTCTGATAATGTGAGATATCTGCAGGAAATCACATAAATTTCAAGCACGCACATTGTCTCATTAAGTCCCATAAAGAATAAAAAGATGAAAGGAATGATGCACTTATTGCTTGGATCACTTATATGTGAAAAAATAGCAACCTTAACTCAAAACAGAAACACTGATGTAAGGTTAAGGTTAGATGTTCTTTACCATTCTCATCTTGGAGAAGTTGACAAGGTTGTCTTCGGTGTAGTTGGGTGTTCCCTCCTCAATGAAGGCCAAGTCCGTCAGGTACATTCCCAGGTAGGGGACACATGGAGGGTCACAGCTGAGGACAACAGGCAGGTCAGAGAGAGCAAGAGAGAGCACAATTATATGGGTGCACCCAAAGAAATAAAACCAAAAAACAGAACAAAACAAAAAAGGCGTAAAAACCTGCTTTACTTACTTCTTGAGAGCCTCTCTCAGATTTTTGAATCGGCCCTCTGATGACACCAGCTTCTGCAACTTGTCTATTACAGTCTTTGTCTAGAAGATGGAAAAGGCCAAAAATGTTACTGTCAATGGCTTGAAATGTAATTTAAGACTTTTACCAGTTTTATGAACTGAAGATGACAATGTAAACATTATTCAAAATGACCACAGACTCTCTGAGACCATTCCGTCTTTCACTCGTTTAGTTCCACTTAAAAATGTCCTTGTTTTGATAAAATTCATAACAAAACGAAAGGCAACAGTTGGAAGCTGCCGGGGAAAAACAGAAACTTGCCAAGAGCTGTAGCGGGATGATAATATGACTTGCCGATGTGCACAATGCGCACACTAGGATGCTCTGATTAATTAGCAGGATTGATCTCATTTGTGAGAGATCCTTTGAGAAATTTAAATACCTGCTTGGAAACTTTGAGCCAGGTCTTCTTGAGGCGAAAGATGGAGCTGCGGTTGAGAGAGGATGTGATCTCCAGCACAGCGTTGTAGTTGTGCAGGCAGCGACAGATGTCGGCCACTGCCACCCATTTCTCGATCACGGCCACCCGCATGTTGACATCGTCCCATTGCAGGATCTCCGTGGCAATCCTGTTACTGATCTGGCAAAAAAAAAGAAACAAACACATGGTTATACCTACCTACCTACCTACCTACCTATCTATCTATCATTTAGTTTAATACTAATACATACATCATTAAAATGCTTGGTTGTCTTCATTATGTATGGGGTTCTCTCATTCTTGTCGTTCTTCATCCAGCCCTGACCGAAGAACTCCCTGCACAAAACAAAGGATGAACAAACACATCACATGAAAATTTCAGCATTAGTGTGTATGCATTCCTCCATCCTCCCATTGTTTGTGTGCATGCATGTACACAAGCGTATGCGAGAGTATGTCTGTGTACTCACTCGTATGGAATGACCTTAAAGACCAGGTGGTCGAGCAGTGTGAGCTGTTCGGCTATCTCCAAGGCAGAATGGCTCTCAAATGGTTCGGTCTTAGAGTCCTCCATTGCCTGAACACAAACAAGCAGAAAAACACATTACCACAACTAAAATACCTGCCGCAGGACACCTGGAAGGTTCAAGACAGCAGAGGGTTTTATTGTGAAAAGGCTTTTGTGTGGTCTTCTCTCACCATTTGTGTGATCTCTTCGAGGGTAACCTGGTTGTCTCCGGGGTCCTCCTGAGTTAGAGTTCTATATAAAAGAAGACATTTTATATGGTTTTTGATACATGTTTTTTCCATTGTTATAACTTGATGTTCATAAAATTCTCATCTTGACCAGTTACAGTGTCTATTAATTTCTCCTTTTGTTCTTTTTGGATTTGGCTTGTTAGTGTTTTGCATACATACAGTAGTTTACAGTGACAGGTTTGTTAGATAGCTTTTTCTGTTTTGTGTTGTTGTACCCATTTAAAAGTCTAGTCTGTGTTCCACTAAGGAACAGATAACACCTCTGAAACTGATGCTCAGATCCTTATCTCCAGATCCTGTTTTTACTACATTAAAATATTTTTTGTCTTCAGAAATGCTCTTTCCACTGGGTGCTCACAAACGGTTGTGCCATATATGACTGTAAGAGCAATCAAGCAATGATAACGGAAAACCAACCTGATAATGTTGGCAGCTGCTTTTCTTTCCTGTGTAAGCAGCTCTGGGTCATGCATCACCTCCTCTAGGAAGCCAATTACTCGCATTTTCAGCTCTGTGTTCAGCTCAAAGTCCTAAGGATCCATAAACAAACAACAACAGTGTTATTAGAGAGGTGTTGTTGTTGTGTTGGGGATTTTTTTCTTTTTTTTTTTTGCACTGCAAGGGCAGAGAAAGACAGACAGAAAGAAGAAAAGGGGAAAGAGAAAACAGAGACAGGAGAACTGCACCTGCGAATGTTTGGAGACCCAGTGACGCAGCACATTCAGGACTCGGTTTGTGGCGGCTCTTCTGATGACAAACTCTTTGTCCCCATTCCTCTGGTCTGTAGGGAAACCTGGAACCAGGTTAAACAAAGTTGCATTGAAAGTGACCTCCTAAAGCACAGACATGTGTGATATATGTATATATACTTTTATGGTTTTTCTCTCTGTTTATTTTGCTTCAGAAAACTACTGGTCAGAAGAGAAGTGAGGTGAGCAACGAGACGATAACACAATATAGGAAGATACGGAAAAGAGGATGTATGTGGACTACATGCTGCTTTCTTCACATTGTAAGGTTGATGACAATCTGCACCAAAGGGAATGAGGGGATGTTTGTTGATTTCCAACACGTGGTAGGCTTTGTTTGCTCAGTGCAGGTTTTCTTGCCGTTGATAATCGATTTGCTTTGTGCACATATTCAGCTTTTGTTTCTCGTCACTGTATCGTGTGACCATTTGGGGAAAAAAATATGTTTGCCACTTACAAGAAATACAAGTACTCTTTTTTTGTGATATGAAGACTATTCACTCTGACACCACCTGACATCCACTTTCAGAGAAACAACCAATAGTTTGGGGGAAAAAATAGAAATGAGGAACAAACTTTAAGTTTGAGTCATATTGATAAAATATCCAAACATTTTGATATAAATGGTGTCTTTTCATTTTGTTGCACTGACTTATTCACTGATCCAAAATCTTTTTTTTGACAAACACCCTTTCACAGGTTAACTGTGAATTGTCCTGGGTAAGACATCTTCAGTGCTAAGAACTTCAAAAGTGTTGCGATAAATGTGCTAAATCAATGGAGAAAGACGTAATCTTTAATAATTACGCAAAATCAACAGAGGACTCCCCTTGTCTGACTCATCTGGGTGCCCTCTAGTGGGGAAGATGCTAACTAAATAATGTCTGCTGATCTCTGTCCAGTCTAAACAATATTGCAACACATGAATAACTTCATGATCTAGTATTGCTGACATACTAGTTTTTAGAGACAGCTTCACTGACCAGTGCTGGCGAGGGACATACGACGATACTTCTCCTTGGTTGGCGTGCCTTCATTGGCACCAGCCGTGGCAATGGCAAAGGCAGAGGCAGCAGAAAGAGCACTCCGGTTGTTGTCCAGCTCCCGGCAAGATGACACTACCATGCCATTGTTGAAGGAAAACAGAGAAAACTCTGCAGACAGAAACACAAATGGATTTAAGACAAACTCATACTTTGATCAATAGTGACATAAAAGAGTTAAAGGACACTTCCACAACCATTATAAAAACACTTTCAGTGTACCTTTCTGAGCATCTTTTAATTAATTACACTGCAGGATGTTAAAGGCATAAAGGCTTGGACAGCCTCTAATTTCCTGCTTCTAAATTCAGATGAAACTGAAGTTCTTGTACTCAGTCCTACAAACCTTAGAAACACGATCTCTACACAGCTTCTTACTGTGGATGGCATTAAATTGGCCTCTGGTAACACTGTGAGAAATCCTGGAGTCATGTTTGACCAGGATATGTCCTTCAATGCACATATTAAGCAAAGTGATTTTATGCATTTGTGCAATATTTCTAAAATTAGAAACATCCTGTCTCAGAATGATGCTGAAAAGCTAATTCATGCATGTATTACTTCTAGGCTGGATTATTGTAATTCATTATTATCAGGCTGCCCTAACAGCTCCCTGAAAAGCCTTGAGTTGATCAAAAATGCTGCAGCTAGACTGCTGACAGGGACTAAAAAGAGGGAGAGTTTTTCTCCCGTATTGGCTTCTCGTCATTGGCTCTCAATGAAGAGAAGCCAACATAAAATCCTGAATAAAATTAAAAATTCTTCTCACAGTACCATATTACCCCAATAGAGCACTTCACTCTCAGACTGCTGGCTTACTTGAGGTTCCTACAATACGTAGAAAGGGAGGCAGAGCCTTCAGCTTTCAGGCCCCTCTTCTGTGGAACCAGCGCCCAACCACTTGACCCTTTTGATCAAGC
>VOQJ01012390.1:0-14399 GCA_015052665.1 Apistogramma diplotaenia
GCAGTTTTATTATCTGGCTCCTGTTCTGCAGCTTTAACACAGACCACAACTTTCTAGCAACAGCGACACACACACACACACACACACACACACACACACACACACACACACACACACACACACAGAAGTGAGCAGCAGGCTGGTTGGCCCACTGAACACTGAATTCATTGTGCAGTTTAGGCCAAACAGATTGTTGTCGCCGCCCTCTCGCAGTCTCATCTTCCTCCCTCTGGTCTTCCTGTCCAGCTGAAACAGTGAGGGGAGTGGCTGCAGTACACTGAGTGTGTGTGAGTGGACTGTTTTTACTGCTCTGTGACATTCAAAGGTCTCCTTTGAATGGGGAGCTGTGTGGGTGTGATTTAAGAATGGAGAAGTGTGTGTGTGCGTGCGTGCGTGTGTGTGTGCGTGTGTGTGTGTCCCACTCTCACACTGAGCATGTGTAACAGTGTCAGTGTGTATATTTGTATTTTCTGGTCATGTGATTCATCATGCAATAAGTCTGTATTCTGTCTGCCGTTTAATGACTTGCACTGTTTACATATTCACATGATAAAACTATAAATAAAATATCACTCAACATTTGCCTGTTTATTTTCTTTACTCCTGCAAGTGTGTACGCATGACCAGTCAACAGGGTTCACTGATGACGTTTTAAAGGTGTATTTATAATGAGCCTGACAGCTGCAGTGCACCCTGGCAAGCCAATTTATGTGTGACATCACAACAGTCTGACAAGGTAAGAATGGTCATTTGAACAAAAGCTAACTACAGTATATAAATACAAAATAAAAGCAAAAGATATGCTTCATCCAGGCATCTTTTAAGGGAATGACCTGGATATTTTAACGAGACAATGTAGTGTAGTGAAATAACTCAGTGACACGTTGGTCCACCTGCAGTTCCACAGAAAACATCTCGGGCATCATGAAGGGAAAAATGCAACAAACTCAAAGTATTAAATGAATGATGGAGCTGAAATCCCTCATCAGACTAGGAAAATGTTTTTGTAAAACTACAGCACTGCTTTGGTGTAAAGTAGCTGGGGGGACGGGGGACGGGGGACGGGGGGTAAATGTGTGGTGTAACTTCTGTGGTAAATGTGTGGTACAGACAGTACACTGACCTACAGCTTAAATAAGTCAAAGACATAAGCCTTACATTTACTGTACAGCTTTCTAAATGGACCATATTATCTCTTATATATGGAATGGTTTGATCACTTCAAGTCATTGTGCCAGTGTGATTTCAATAATGCAAATTCAGTATATATGAGCTATGTGACACTCTATTCTACAACTACGCTTGAAGGGATACATGAGTGTAATAACTAGGTTGGCTATATCTTTGATCTTTTTTTGCAACATTTAATCTAATCTCTGTGCGCTCTACATCATGTGTACTATAAGCCAGTTAAAGGAAGGGGAACGAGCCAGGACACCGATTGTGTCAGCAGCATTAAAGACAGAACTAGGCTCCAAGTCTGAAAACTGACACCAACTGAGGGCGGCCAGCAGGGGGCAATCTTTGTGGCTGCAAAAAGACGTCCGATTGTACAGACGTCTATACAGGATTAGGTGGCTAAACCTCAGTAAACGTTAATGTTGACATTATGGGCTCTGTTACTAGGCTGACTCATAAATTTCATTCAGACAGAAGAATCAGAAAGGAGTATTCAGCCAAGCTCATTGGCTAATGACTCGGTAATCACAACTCGTCTGTGTATACACACATACACTAAGGTGTGTGTATCTATAGACACATACCTGTGTCTATAGACAAGACAGACAAGCTGCTCTTTCTGCCTTGTTTAAAGCAGGAGACAGTGAGTGCAGAACAGCCAGAATCATTTGGTAGGCACTGAGTGGAACACAGTGTTCCAGACAGCACAATACAACAAGCTGTGTTCAGCTGCAGAGCACCGACACACAAACGCACACACATCAAACCACCTCACCAAACACACAGCCGAGGCGTGCACAGCATAAATGTTCACGCCTCAGTTACTGACAGCTTTGAAGCTACAGTATCTACTGTATCTGCACAATCAGTGTTCATGTGTGGATGTGGAGGTGTAATTTATGAGTCAGTAGTGAGCAGTCACATGTAAAATCACTGCACGTGCTGCTTTATGCTCACATCCATATGGAGCACAGGAGCCAGCAGCCCTCTATGGATACAGTATCCAACCTAGAACTAAGTGTGAATGACTAGTTCTTCATTACTAAATGAGATTTAGTTACAATGTGTACAGCCATGCCTGTACTATTCATAGCCACGAGTCATCCCTGACCAACATGTTAGACAATGCTCAGCCAATCAGAAATTGGCATCATAGTAAACAATAAGGCTGCAGCCTAGAACTGATGCTACTATAAACAGACTCTTAACCTAGAAATTTGGGATTACCCAGTTTCTCACCATCTAGCTACTGCCAGCTGTTCAGTGACCCGAGTCAGCTGCTAGATATAAGGAATCCCCACCGTCTCCATCACATGACTGAGCTGAGCCAATAAAGTGCGAGAAAGAGGTGATAATGCATTTAAAAAAATTATGGGGCCAAGATTTTTTTGTGATAATGCAAACTGAAGTTCACCCAGTCTCGCCCATTGAATGCATGGTCATTGTTGTACAGCAGCATTAAACCTGAGCTTGCTGGTAACCTACTTTATGAGCCTGACTCATTAAAGACAAAGCAACGGCACTCAGGGGCAAACACATAATAAAGAACATTTTTAAACAAAGTACAAGTCTTGTTCTTCATTTTTACTAATGAACTAAACATACACCCTCCACAGGTCGCCACAGCGGGTCGTCTGCCTCCATCTTACCGTATCCCAGCATCCTCCTCTGTCACATCAAGACTCTGCACGCCCTCTTTAACTAATCCATGAAACTCAAGGGGCTCAGAGCCGATCTCACCCCCACTTTGAACCCATCTGTGACTCCAGCTGCAAACCTCACCACTGTCTCGTCCTGCACCACCCTCAGTCTAGCTTCAACATCTCTTTACCACATCTTCATGGCATGGCTCTCCCTCGCTTTCATTTTAATATTCATCAGCTGCTCAAAGTATTCCTTCCACCTCAACTTCACATTTCCATCGCTGTCCTTAATCACTCTAGCCTGCCGCACATCCTTTACACCTGATCTATCTGCCTAATCAATCGATACTATCCCTGTACATCACCCTGTGTTGCTCCCTCTTCTACAAAACCCACCATCTGTCAGCACCACACCTATCCAACACCTTATCACCTTTGTTTCCTTCACCTAAATGTCCATTAAAGTCTGCTACAATCACTAATCCTTTCTCTAACAGTGGCAACACTCGACATCACACCTTTGATTTCCAGCTTCAAGCCCACGATCTGTCTGACGCTGCCTTCACCTCCATACTCCTGCCTTTCCTTCTCTCTCGCTGCCTCCTGACATGATTTCCAACTCAAGCCTCTTTTCCCCTCCTCACGGGACCCTCCCAGCACACAACTCCCCACCAAGAAAACTGGCTGGTGGGGAAAAAGTTAAGGGGATGAGATAAACAAGCATCTCTGCAAGTGCAAATTTAAAACGCAATCCACCATTGTCCATCTGTTTTCTCTCATTTGATAATGGACCAGTGTGTCACTCACGCACACATCCATTTAGTGCAGATGTCCTGTGCATGCCACACACAGCCACACACAGCTGTCAGATGTGGAGAGCACATATGAAATTAAAGTGACTGATTATGAACCTTGTAACAATAGTAATAATTAATTCCAATCTATGGCACAAGCCTGGTGCAGCGACCTGCTCGGTGCTACACTGAAGCCTCCAGAAAACTAGAAGGTGACCGAGTTGTGCTTTTAGGTTAATAAATAAATACGGTATGATCACAGCAAGAGGTGCTGATTAAGGGACATAAAACCAAAATTTACTAAATAAACCTTAATGTCTTGATTTTGTTGATTGACTTTCAGACATTTAAATTAAAGCACGTGTGCACAGGTAAACATCTCCAACAGAGAAAGAGAAACCTCTCTGCAAACCTACGCAAGCTACAAAATAGCAAATAACAACACTGACATATGAAAGATTACCATTCAGGATCAGTGTATACATTTACTGCATGACACAACGCTGTGGTACCTGGTATGGTTGGTAGGCCGCGTGGTCGGACAGGAACTCCAGGTGTCGGTCCAGTAAGAACTCCACCGCCGTTACCGATGTCAACAGGTGCTCTCCCACCACTGGCTTAAATGTCTGTAAGCAAAATACAAAACACACAGCCTGGTCAACACCTGCAGTTACACTGTAGAACAACTCGTTTACGAGAGCAATGAGCTAAAAATGTCTGTTTTTTTATAGAATTATTAAATCCTACAGCGAAAGCACTGCGTGGTTCTCTGAAACAAAATCAAATGTCAGAGAGTTTGAGAAGAAAATGTAGGAAGAGGAAGCGGGGAGTGAAGTGAGAGAGATAAATAAAGTTACAGAAAAGATTAGAGAGAGGAAGAGCACGAGTGGAGACATGATGAAGAGAGACGGAGGCAGGGAGCAGGGCGCAGAAGAAGAGCTCCAGAGTGATGAATAAATTAATGAGTAGAGGAAGCCTGACAGTTCAAAGGCAGTACACTCCACTTTGATGTTACCCCTTTTACACAAAGACGTGCATACGCTGCTCCCCGACGATGTCTGTGAGCCCGGAGCTCAGCTCAGCTGTCACTGCACAGAGACGGGCTGAACGGCGCCGAAGGAAGTCCAGTGCAGCGACAGCGCTCATTAAGCAGAGATCGTTTCTTTACAAGTGAGGTTCCCTTTATTATCATCTGCATCACATTTACAGCGGAACTAAATGTCTGTCCTCAGCTCCCAGCGTCGCACACACACACACACACAAACACACTCACACGTGTGCACACACCCATACGTTGAAAGTGGTTAAACCAAACCCCTCAGCACCAAACAACCGCTTGCTAGTGCTAATGCATGTGCCCACTTGCCAGCAGTAACGATAGCAATTCGTTCCAATAGCTAACGGCTGAAATTAGCAGCTCCGCCATGACGGTCCCTCAGCCGAGCGTCGCACCATCAACTGCTACCGAGAAGTCTAAGACGGGGAAAGAGCGGGAAACATGAAACGAGCCTCACAGCAGCGAGCATGTGCACACAGCGAGGGCTGGTGCTGCTCCGGCCTCGCGGTTACACAAGCAGGTCAGTCTGCTGGAGAGACGAGAGAGTAGAGGTGAAAACGATGCTGTTCTCCTTACAAACGCAGACCCACAGGAGGCACAAGCACAACATGATAGTGTGTGTGTGTGTGTGCGCCTATATAGATCACCTTCCCAGCATTCAGCAGGCCACACTGCTGCTTATTCTTGAGGAAAGTATTTGTATGTATTTAACAGAGCAAATGTCACTAGTGTCCAGGATGTCATCATTATTTATGACAGTGGTTTGAATATAATCCAGGATCCTTATGGTCCTTTATTCCTGTCAGCAGATCACTCTATTAACTCTTCCCTGCTTTTCAGGTGTTTCTCCACCTGATCTTAGGCAGTGCCGTGCAGAAGCAAGAACTATATATGTTCTGGACTTTCCTCTTTGTGGGAAGCAAACCTAAAGAAGTAAAACTCTTCCTCAGAAACCAAATAATAGATCTGCTAATCGGCAGAAGAAGAGATGTATTACACATTAGTCACGATATTTTTAGCACAGTACAGTAAATCATTACTTTGTAATATAGTCACAGTACTCGCAACAGCACACGGTGAAAGAAAATGTTTAAAAATATGACTTTTGGATTTTGTTAATATGATAAATGGACTAGTTCTTATACTGTATAGAACTCAGTGCATTTACCCATTAACACAGGCACTAATTTCTATTTCAAAAGTGTTTTCTAACTATCATTCACACACATTCACACTCCGACAGTTGCAGCCACCCACCCATCATTGCTGTGGCTTAGGAGGCAGAGCCGCCAGTGCACAAAACAAAAGGCTGAGTGAGTTTGGTGTGGAAGCACTTGACCTGCCTGCTCTGATCTCAACCTGATGGAACACCTTTGGGGTGGATTAGAGCAGAGACTGTGAACCCGGCCTTCTCGCCCAACATCAGTGTCTGACCTCACAGATGTGCTTCTGAAACGATGGACAAACGTTCCCATAAACACACTCCTAAACACATGGATCCCTGGTCTGACTCCTGTCTCGCTCTTCATCGGTAAGGACTCGACGGGTTTCACACTAAGGTCTTTATATTGAGGGAACAATATAATTAAAAAGCTGCTTATAGACACATCTTGGGAAGAATGGCATTCTGGGAAAGCACATCATTCCCCATGAACAAGACATCCTCTACGTGTGTGTGTGTGTGTGTGCGCGCGCGCGTGTGTGTGTGTGTGTGTCTAAAATTGATAGAAGTCCAACAAATTGTAAAGGACAATAAAGATCTAATGCATCACTAAGAAACCTTGAGAAGCTTCCAGGGTTATCTCATCAAAGACACACACATACAGACATCTATTATTCTGGATAAACAGAACATCAGAAGCAGGGTAGTTTGAAACAAAGTGTCAAATTAAAAGATACAAGAGAAATTTTCTTTCAGCTTCTTGCATCAGTATGAAATACAGATGAACCATCAGAGTGTCCCGGCTGCTCGGTCAGGTGCCCAGACTGCCACAGTGGTGCAGGTAAAATACCCACACGTTCTAACAAGCATTTAAACACTTTGTATGTTTATTCAATAGAATGGGCTCCTAAAGGCAGGTTTCCCACTCTCTAAGCCCACAGTGAAGGGGTCAGTGTTTCAGGAGGGGGGTCAACAGTAAACGATGGCCTAGAGCGTCCACATAAATGGACTGGCACTTATACAGTGCTCTGCAACTAACTGAGCACTCAAAGCACTTCCATATATCGAACAGGTGCATTCGATGATTGACACAGCTGAGCTATAGAATTTCATTTATATAGCGCCAAATCCCAACAACCGTCACCTCAATTGAATGCTGTTGATTGGGTGCATGCTGAAAGAACAAAGCTGGTACATATGATAATTTACACATTTACATTTAGCCTGCTGATCTCCTTTTAACAAGTTATGCAGGCATCCATTTAAGTGTTTTTGCCAGCTGGAAACTTCCTGCTGAGAGCTCTCGAGAATGCTTTGGAAGTGCCGAGTTTTTACAGGTGAGATGCTTTAGTTGCAGTGATATACTTTAAAATGTTCCAAAAAGACTCTCAATGACGGCTAGTTACCTGGTAAACACACGAGAAATGTTCTTCCAAGCATTACTGTTTAAATTAATATCATAGAAGACTAGTGATGTAATCTGGTCCAGAGAGAAATGTTGAGCAGCAATTATTTTGAGTTGGGTTTCCACCTGCATATTACTGTGTAGCAAAGTCGGAATAACTATAGAGCATCTCTTGGTACATCAGGCTTCTGCTTGTTCTGTGTTACCGGGGTTGTGTCTGTCTGCATAGGTATTTGGCTAGGAACAGGGTTTTTTTAACCTATGCAAATGTGCTCCTGTGCAGTCTTTGGTACCCTGAACCACAGGTGAGAAGCTGACTGGCTGATAGGCCAGAAAAGGGAATGGAGCAACACTCTGATTCGAGTTCACCAGGAATGTCTTTATCTACAGCTGGCTGACAGTTAGCTAGCTAACGGTCAAAATAACAAGCCCACCTGATTTTTTAAAAATTATGTTAAATTTTCTTTATTTTGAAATCGCGCAAAATATGAATGGTTTCTGTGATTATGATGGAGAAAATTAAAGTATGATACAGCACAAGAGAACATCAGCCTGACGCAGTGCTGGTGAAGTTCTCTGCTGGGTTCAGGTGAGTTAGCTGGCCAGTCAAGCACAGTAATATTAGTCAGCACACCATGTGGTTGCAGTTTGGCACTGTGACCAGTCTGTGGCATTTCCTGGTAGATGACTGTGTTGGCTCTGAACTGGATAAAACACAGAAGACCAGTTGCCATCAACATGAAACGATATGCCAAACCAGACTGTGGAAATTCCACACTGGATTTCAAAGACTTGGATTCTGTGGTCCCCCACACTCAAGGACCTTGATTTCCAAATGAAGCACAAAATATACTTTCATCCTTGGATTTCAGAGTAACAGCCCGATACTTTGTTTCTTCTTAGCCCAGATAAGACGCCTCTGATACTGTGTCTGGCTCAGGAGGGGCATGATAGTATGAATGTGACAGCTGTAGCCCCTGTCCTTAAGAAGCCTGTGAGCGGCGGCTCTTGAAGCATTGACACCAGCCTCAGCCCCACTCCCTATGACAATCCTCTTAAAGCTACAGTTATCCATGATGCGTTCCCTACCATGCTTTTCCCTTCCGGCCAACTTTCCATTTATATGCCTCCATACTCGGGATGGGCGACACAGCCTCAAAATGATATCACGATATTTCAAGAAGATCTGCGATAATATTTCTGATGAAAATACTAAACAATATGGTACTGCTATAGCAATGATATGAAGGTTTAATATAACATAAAGTACATGAGTGTTAAGGTATCGTATAAATTGCTGTATGAGTGTGTGTGTGTGTGTGTGTGTGTGTGTGTGTATGTTGTAGTAAAACAAAAACAGTATGTAGGTAAGCACCAATCCTTTTACCTTTCACCGTACATATTTATAGTGCTTGAACAGAAATTTCGTGATGCTCGTACTAAAACAGTGCGTCCTATTCCTGATCTGACTGTAAGCCATGATCGTGAAAATTAAAACAAACAATAAAAGGCTTGAAATATTTCACTTCACATTGGATGAGTTTAGAATATTTTAAAGTTTGCCTTTTTAAATTAAACTCTGGAAAAAGAACAACTTAGTTAAATAACATTTAGTGAGTGCACAAAGAACGGTACACTGTGCTCTGATGGGAACAATGAAAGCATCTGCCATCTTTTACAGCTCTTTCATAGTGGACAAATGGAATAAAATCTCTTTCAATACTCATTCCACTTTCAATATCTAGGGTCTGCTTTACCTAAAGACGTGAAACATGGAATGACCTTTAAATCTCTAAATCCAAATGAGGCTTGTTTGTACTGTAGGTGAACACTTACTGTCCTCTATATTTAGACAGCATTTGCAGTGTTAAAACAAACTGCTTGGACTTGATTTTGGTGCCTGATTACAGCTGCCAGATGTCGCATACGAGCCTTTAGCTCTCAGAATAGCCTATGTAGTGATAAAAACTAGCTTTCTACACAGGCATAACACCATGTTGGTCATTTTTCAGAATTTGTTTTCAACATGTTTATGATATCTAAAAAAAGCAGATTTGCTGCAGTGCTGCACTGATGAGCAGTGTTGTCTAAGTGGGTCACATACAACAGCTCCTAACCAAGAAAAACACAGGCTGAGTTCTAATCTACTTATTGCTTTAATGGCAGACGAGTTATCAAACCAAACTGCACAGATGCAGAGTAATAAACAGTAGTCTGGGCCTTTATTTTTTCTGTCAAGCAGGTGTGTAATAATGACAGGGCTATCTTTCTAATGCCCTCTATTTACGCACCATGGGGAATGGTGACTGTTGCTTGATAGGTGTCAACAGGACAGCTCGAGATTTTCTACATAATTTTTTATTCAAGTGTGATCAGTGTCACACTGCCTATACATATCTCTGCTAACGTGGGGACTGTCACCCTAGCAACCACAAGCACTGATGTTATCACAATGTTGCTAATCTGACATGAAGATGGGAAAAAACAACACAAGCCACTGAACTATAAATACAATTAAACGAACCCAAAACAACTCATTATGACAGCACGCAATTAACACTTTAACCAACGTCCACTTGCTTTGCAACAGCAAACCTTGAACATCTACATCACGTCCCCTGAGGACACATTACAAACAATTCTTGAACTTAAATCAAAACTATACTTTCAGTAGAAAGAATAATGTTTGTATCTTTTTGGTCCTCCATACAAACTTTTAAAAAGGTCATTAAAATGTACTTATACTGTGCTAAATATCTAACTGTATTGCAATAAGTCAGATAACATCTGTCAGACTCCATGAGAATTTTTTAGACAGAGCAAAGATTTGTTGCAAACATGTCCTGACATATTGGTGCTCATTATGGGTCACACTCCAAAAACATTTAGTCACACACTTCCCATCGTGCAAATAAAAGGCAACTTTATTAGATACATTCTGCTTGTTCTTTACATAGATACATACACATGCACAGGTTCCACTGAACCATCCAAGGTATACTCTCAGTGGCAGGGGAACAATACGAGAACAGCACCCCCACCAAGGCTGGAGACGGGGCAATACTGGAAGAGCATATGGGAGAATAATGCAACACACAACACCAATGCTCAGTGGGTAGTGATTCTAAGAACAGACTACAGCAACTTCCCTGAACAGGATCCAGTAACCATCACAGTGGCAGACATTCAGGAAAATAAAGAGCTGGACAGCATCAGGCCCTGATATTATACACACCTACTGGCCAAAGCTAACTGCACTCCACAAGCACCTGGCAGCGCAAATGAACTAGAGACTAAGACACACCCAAAATGGCTGACTGAAGGCCAGACGGTCCGAATCGCGAAGGACCCCCAGAAGGGTCTAGTCCCAACAAACTACCGGCCAATAGCCTGCCTCAGTACAACATGGAAACTCCTGTCAGGCATCATAGCAGCCAGGATGAGTAGGCACATGGCTCAGTACATGAGCCAGAAACTGAGCTGGCAGAGATAACAGGGGAGCAAAACAGCAGCTACTGGTAGCAGTCACTCGAGACTGTAAGGCCCGACTGTCCGACCTGTGCACCGCCTGGATTAACTACAAGAAAGCCTATGAATCAATGCCGCACACATGGATCCTGGAATTCCTAGACCTGTACAAGATCAACAGAGATTAAGAACTCAATGGGGATGTGGAGAACAACACTAGAGGATAACTTCAAGCAAACTGCACAAGTCACCATCATGTGCGGGATTTACCAAGATGCTCTGTCCCCACTAAAGTTCTGCATAGACCTGAATCCCATCAGCCAGATCATCGACAAGACTGGCTACGAGTACCGACTACAGAATGGAGTAAACATAAGCCACTTCCTGTACATGGATGACATCAAGCTGTATGCGAGGAATGAACGAGATATCAATTTACTGATCCACACCACACAAATCTACACCAATTACATGATAATGTCATTCGTACTGGAGAAGTGTAGTCCGATGTAATAAAGAGAGGGAAGGTAGTCAGAACTGAGGGGATTGCACTACCAGAAGGCAGCATTGCAGACATTGAGGACAGCTACATATACATTGGAATCCCACAGGTAAATGGGAACCATAAAGAGGCCACTAGGAAAGCAACTGCCAAGTTTAGAGAGTAAGGCAAGTCCTAAAGAGTCAACTGAATGGAATGACCAAGATCCGGGCAATCAACACCTACTCCCTCCCAGTTGTCAGATACCCTGCTGGGATAATAAGCCAGCCTATAGAGGAAATGGAAGCCAGTGATGTAAAGACAAGAAAGCTCCTTATCATGCGTAGAGGGTTTCACCCCATATCCAGCACTCTGAGACTGTACAATAAGCGGAAGGAAGGAAGGAGGCCGAGGACTGGTGAGTGTCCGAACCACTATCCTAGGCGAAACAGCAAAGATCCATGAATACGTCAGGAAGAAGGGTACAAAGGATCATGTGCTTAGTGAGTACTTCAGGCAGCAGAAACCCAAAAAAGAAGAACAGAAAGATCAGGAACCATCATGAAAGAACAGGCCTCTGCGCGGCATGTACCACCGGCAGATCGAAGAAGTGGCTCCTACCACCGGCTGGACAAAGTTGGACTGACAGACAGCTATGAGTCCAGGAGAGATCAGCTGAGATGTGGGTGCCAAGGAATCTGAAGGTGGTGACAATTTCCATATGTTCACCATGCTTTTCTAGGGGATTGCAGTCTTGTTGATGCTCCCTGAACTCCATAATAAGTTCCTTGGTTTTGGGAACATTCAGTGTCAGATTGTTCACCGAGCACCAATGGGATAGTTGATGAGTATCCTTGCCAGCTGGTCTGCACATGCTTTGACCATTGCTCCCAGGATGCAGTCAGGTCAGCAGCTTTCAAGGGGTTCACTGCTCTCAGATGTTTCCTCCCCTCATGTTCCTGGAGGGAGAGAGGAGGACTGTTGGCGTTTTGGAGAGCTGATGGGTCCAGGTGTGTGGTCTTGTACCAAGCAAAGAAGTTGTTGAGCTCCACTGCCAGCATGCTGGAGTATGTGGGTCTCTGGCCTCTATAGTGTGTTAAGGCATGGATGCATCTCCACATCTGTCAAGGATTTTTGTCCATCAAATAGCTCTCCATCTTCTTCCTGTAGGCCTCTTTGCCTTTCAAATGCCTTACCTTAGGTTATTCCTGGCCATGCTGTACAGTGAGCAGTCCTTCCTGAAGGCTGAATCTTGCTCTTTGATCAGGTTCTGGATTTCACTCACTCACTTTTGTTTCAGTCCTGGTGGTGAATGGTCCAGCAAGCCAGCTCCGCTGTAGCATCTGGGATTAGCGGGTGTAGCCAGCATTCCATAGAAATCGACAGACAACACTTGGGAATGAGGTGGTTGTAGGAAACCAGTGACTCAGTGAGGGATCTGGCATCTGTAAGGAGCAGGGATGGTAGCGGAGGTTTGTCTGCTTGGTTCCGTAGCTGTTGCCTGCCAGAGCCAAAAACAAACCACAGAGCTCCCGCTGGTCTGGCTGTCTCCGGGGGGTGGGGGGAGATGATATGTATCCATGTAAAGACACGTTACTTCGGTGTTACTTTGTTGAAAGTCATCATCATCAATGTATTTAATTAGACTTCGTAAAAAGGCCAATTCCCCTTACATAGATGACCAAATAAGCCAAATTGGACTGGTTGTCACAGCAACAGATAAAACACACAGTTAACTACCAAAATAATCTTTACTTGCAGCCCTAATTAATACTATTACTAATAAACTTATTTATACTCTTCATTTAGATTTTCCCTACTTGAATGTATTAGGTTAATCTTTAGCTAGCTGTTTTCTAATATGGTTTGTTTCCTTTTTAAATCTTAATTGTCTTGAACTGTATATTTAAAGCACATTAAAAATGATTTGTTTCATCAGTAGATGATCACTTATTTGTGATCTCACCTTTCATCATGTGTAAATTCTCACAGCTCTTTGACAGAATCTCTATGTTCTCAGTTCTGTCTCAAATGTTAATTTCCAACTTTTTCTAATAGCGATTTGTGGTTGAGTTGAGTTCTCGAAACTCCAGATAAAATTGTACCTCTGACAGACAGCATGTTAAGAGCTGAGCAACATCCCATGATTATGAATCAGATGCTCTATGTCATAGACACCACATACTGGGACACATGAGAACATGGTGCAAAGCCAGAACAGAGTTTGTAAAAGATCTGGTTGCAGTGCAGATTTAGTACAGTCATGTAAACATCTGTATGGCCGAAAAACACACATAAGGAAAACTGAGCAGCAGTCAAATCTGAGTGCGGGGAATTTGCTGAGCTGAGATTGATATGTACCACGATACAGTTTATGCTAATACACAACATTTTTATATTTTTCATCACTAACGGCAGCATCTGCTCTACAGCAGTTAATCCAGAGTTTAACCTAAAAGATTTTAACCAATCTGTGGTAAGGAGCATGGCAGTTTCAGGAGAAGGTAGTATAGAAGAAATAGAAAAAAACAGCTTTCCAACAGACACACAAACAGCCCAGAAGTCAACATCTAGGACAGAACAGAAAGACGAGGTAATGTTTGGATTTCATAGGCAGTGTATTACTTAAAGCCATCACTTTATGTGTTGTGAATCAAACTCAGCTGCGCTTGAACATTTAAAACACAACAATGCTTATAAAAAGAGCAGAGGACACGAAACTGTTACATTACCTCTCTCGTCTGTTTCCAAACTAACACTGAGAAGCGATGTCTTCACAGAAAAAACACTTGACAAACACTCGCTTTGATCCAGCAACCGGGGGACAGACAGGAAGAAAGAAAAGGATGACGAGGTTAAAAAAGGCAGAGAACGGGCGAGGAAGAGCAACAGAGTGTGGTTTCCTCCTGTGGTAAGAAAAAACAGATGGCCAAGAGGGAGAGAGAGCAGAGCAGATGACTAGCTACACAGCCGACATTTTAACTGCTGCTGACGCAAGGAGGGAGAGATGAGAGAGGGGAGGGAGGAACAGAGGCAGGGCCAGCTGACAGACACTTCCCTTCTCTCTGCCCGTGACGCAGGACTGCCCTTTTTCCTCACAATGCTCTTTGACTTCGTCTCTTTCACTTTCTCTTCCTGCTTCTCAGCTTTTTCTCTCGCTACCAATCTGCCCCCCCCCCCCCCCCCCCCCCCCCCCCTCCCTCTTTCCCC
>VOQJ01012391.1:6607-33344 GCA_015052665.1 Apistogramma diplotaenia
CCCGTAAGTAGAGAGTCGATGAGGAAGTGGCCCGGGGGGGGGGGGGGGGGGGGGGGGGGGTCCAACCGTTGTGTTCAAGGTCATATAGTCTGTGTTGCCAGAAGCTTCTGAATGGGGCGATCCCTGTTCCTGGACCCACGAGGATACACGGTGCCTGGTTGTCCTTAGGAAGCTGGAATGATGGTGCACTACACACACACACACACACACACACACACACACACACACACACACACACACACACACACACACACACACACGTTACCACAGAGCAGGGACATATAGGCACCTCTAAAACTCACTAATTACCACATTTATTTCGTTTATTTACTGTAAACCTGTCAACTGTACAAAGAACATCGCTGCTAAGATGCAATTAGCAATTTTAAACTAAAAGATAAACACTACTAATTAGTGAGCTTCAGCAGTCTTTAGGCGAGGCGGCCTCGTCTCGGTTTTCAGTATCAGGTGGGGGCTGATAGTCATATTAGTTCCATATTATACCTGCAGAGGACAGAGTGAAACAATCTTCTCATCTACTTCTCGGCAAATTAGCTTCTTTTCATTTTTTTCAAACTTTGTCAGACTTTTCCTTTAGCATGTGGTGATACAGAGTCCTGCCTGAGGCAAAGCCTCATTCCTTTAGATTTTACTTCCAAGAAACGGGACTTTCTTCAGTTTTTAATGCGGTCTCGAGCAACAGTTCTCCAGGCTTTCAGGGTGTCTTTTCCTTTGGGCGAGGGCTGCTTTTTCACTCGTTTTCAGGGCAGATCTGGTACCTGACCATGTTCCAGAGAATCTTTTTTTTATGCTGTTAAGCCATTTAGCACTAATCTGTGAATCATTCGAGCATATTACACATAACAGAAAACGAAGCAAACCAATTTTAAATGGTATCTTTAGGCACTTTGTTACCAGCAGCCTGTTGCAAAACCACATCATTTATTCCCGTTTCTGTAGGTGAATGTGAGAAAATGCAAAGGATAACACAATCTGACAGGCATGCAATGGTACCTTTGTAGCAATAAGGTGATTTAGAAACAGCTATTAGACAAAAACGTGGCGCATCTCAGCACTGTGTGCACTGCCTCCTTAAGAAATTCAGGAAACTAGACAAAAAAAAAAGATATAATTCATCTAAATCAGATGAATGGTAGGAAACAGGACCTGAGAGATGCGCCCGACCCTTCAAATGGTTCATCTACTGTCTGAAATGTCACCGGAAATGTTCTCAGTCACCCTGATTCCCCTCTTAAGGAAGGCTGAGACACACACACACACACACACACACACACACTTCGATATTTACCCTCGGACAAAGCACGGCACCATCTCCCCCTTCTCTATCCTGTTGAGCCACGACGAACACACTCCGTGGTGGATCGCCCCCCCTCCATCTGAAAGGGATGATTACCAAGCAAACACTTTACCTTTGCTCTGCCTCCCACTCTGTTTAAGTGTACAAACTAACAGGAAAAGAGGGGCCCTAATGCGTGTTCAAGGCTACAGCCGTCTCCCTCGCTCCCCCGAGCTCCTCCTCTAAAGGGAAATTACAGTCATTTATACAATCATGTGAGGGAAAAGATAGCAGTTACAGGTACAGTGATGTTTGCTGACCACTTGACAGGCTATATATTGCCAAGGTGGTGCTATAAAATATGAAAATAATTAAATCAAGCTCTACATAATGCAGCGAGGCAGTCTAAAGTGCACCGCTGGTGGAATATTTCTCCCAGTGTATGTTTCTGGATCTAACGGTTTTGTTTTGGCCGCCCCGTTCGGCCGACACGCTTTAACGTCCAATCAGTTTTCTCGTAGCTGCGGAGGGTTTTTGGAGAGTCTGAGTCATCTAACTTTTTTAATCTTCGCAGTAGCCTCAAACACTGCCATAGAACGGTGCCTTTCATCCATGGCACAGGCTTAACTGGAGTATATGCAGGCTGTGCAGGGAGTGTGCAGTACTGCACTTCCTTGGATGGATCATCTTTAAAAAAGACATTTCAGTCTCAGGATTCTTTCTAGTTAAATAAATGTTCAATGAAGAAAAAAGGATTAAAATGCAACGTACTAATCACTTAAAACCCTGGTGTCTGAATATGTTTCAAATTTTTTGAAATATTGATAAAACAGACATACCTAATGCCAATTTCACACTATCAAAAGCCTTCTGAGCAGACTAAAACGAACCCCTCCAGGCGGCTGGGCAGACCTGAGCATTTGAAGCTACACCCACGCAGCTTGTAAATCCGTGGACAGGCATTAGAGCAGTTCTTCAACTGGAAAAAAGGCTCCAAATTAGCACAGGGTCCTTACCTCTGGCACGATAGGAGACCACAGCCACAGTGAGGTGGATCTCCCCTGGGTGCAGGTCTGGAGAGGAGCTGATGGAGTAGTAGCGCGGCTGCAGGAGAGGCAGCTGGGTTAGCAGCAAAGTGGAGGGCATCTGGATGGAAGGAAACTCTTCAAGCACCTCCACGAGTGTGGCGTTGTTGTACCACTTCCACTCTTCGTATTCCTGCAAGCCCTGCAGTGTCAAGAGCAAAGAGGATGTGGGACAAGTGTAAAGGCTGATGTCTCTTAGACACAGGTTTAGTTTTGGTAAGTTATTGAATGATTGTCCTTCAGACTGAGAAGTCGATATAACTCCCACAGCAACAGAGAGAAAGAGGATAGTTTCCTCTTTTAGATCTGTAAACATTTCTGACTCAAGAGCAGGAGGCAGCCACAAGCAGAGCTCTTCACCATTCACTGCCCAACTGTTTCTGTGTGTCATCGCTGACATTTGGACGTGAGGGAAGCAGAGCACTGCCATCAGGCTAAAAAACCTCTGATACGGCGCCAACTTTCGCTTTGTTCTTAAGCTGCTAATGAGCGACACAATGCCCATTGAGGAGTCTGCTGCGGTCCCCAATACGAGCTTAAAACACAGTTAGAAGCACCTAATGTATAATTAGCACTATTCCAACACCGTGAGCCTTTTTGGGGCCCCGGGCTTTTGAACCTTGGTAAACAGAAGGGGGTGTGAAACTGTGCAGATACGAGAAGCTGATGGATTTTGCAAACTTCTAAATGCCCAGTGTGAGAATGCATGAACATAAAAAAGAAGAAAAGGGAAGCTGAACTAAATAAATAAATAAAATAACTCATTAAAAAAAAAAAAGATCAGCGGGGACGATTCTACTGTACAATTTCTTCTTGCAGCATTCAGAAGCCCACCATCTTTCCCTCTCGCTTTGGTGACAATAATTCTGTGTATGAGCGTATGAGTCACTGCCTGGCCTCATCCAGCCTTTTCCACACATTGACAAAACTGGAGAGCAAGTAGTGGGAGGCACTGCAAAGGGGGGACGGCTCAGGGTTAGAACGATCAGCGGCTTTAACTTGGCGCCAGATAACTCCTACTGTACGTATTCCTGGTGCAAAGTGCATCGAATCAGCTCCGAGACACTAAACTATCTGCCATGTTCTCATATTTTGAAACACAAGGGAAGTGTTGGTTACTGTCGAAGCTTAAACACATGGTGGTTTTTTTATAGAGCGCTGCTTGGAAAAGAGTTCTAATAATAAGTGCACACACACACACACACACACACACACACACACACACACAAATCTGCATACATTTTGCTCTCAAATGTAAAATAAACACATCTTTGGATGCATCCTACACGCAAACACTGCAAATCCGTCACGTGTTTGATCACCGAGCGGCATGAAGCGCTCAGTGGTGCTGCAGCTCCGTCATCTGAAAGGTCAGTGTACAAGGTAACAGTGAGAACTAAGTGCATTTACCTTACTGAGGATCTCGAGTTTCTTCTTTTGCTTGTCATTGGTTGCCAGAGCAGCGAACTGCTGCAGCAGCACCGGGCTCGGTGGGGTGGTGATGTCCAGGAAGTACTGGAAGGCCTGGTAGATGGTGCAGGGGGGGATCCGGGTCTCATTTGTCCAGTTACTGATAACACCTGCAGAAAATTAAGAGGTGAAAGCTGCATTAATCATATGACATAGCACCTGTGTAACATGAAAGGAAAAAAAGTGCACATCAGTACCCTGAGATCCTCACTCAAAGTCTGCAGCTTCTTTCAGGCGTTTTTTTCTTTCCTTTTATTACACAAACCTGATGCTAAAGACATTTTTTCTGGAATTTGTGAGAGTGAGCTAAGATGAGATCAGCATCAACGGGTCAGAGCGGCAGAAGCATTTCTCTGTGTGAAGAGGACTTGCTGACATGTTCTGCACCGGCTGCAGTTACCAACGTTACAAACCTGCGACCTGCAGCCCGGGACATGAACCTCCTTTTTTAAAGAAAATCAGATGCAGTGAGAGCCGCTGACAACAAGGGCTTTAATAGTGGAGATGCGTTTTGAATAAGCACTGATCTCATGTTTCAGAAATGTCTTCGTTCGCAGAGAAAATCACAGTTAAGTCACCCAGTGTCACCGCAACTGTTTGCCAATATGCGGTTCACTGAAATGTTTCTGGGCATGGATATGCTGCTGAAGTGTGACTTCATGATGTCTGCTGTAGCACGAGAGACTGCTTCTTATTTACATTTGGATTCTGACATCCGGCCCAGATTTTAAAATGCCGTTCTCGTGACTGCTGCAGAGCGCTGCTCGTGGGGCACGGCTTTGCTAATAACATCACCCACCCAGGGCCGTGTTTCTCTCCTCCAAGAACTCCACTTTGACGATTTGATTGACAGGTGGAGCATCCTCCAGTTTATCTATGAGAGCCGTTACCAGGTCCTCGTGGTTGCCAGGGAAGATGCCCAGATGGTCGCCAGGCTTGTAGCGCAGGCTGTCGTGGTTGTTTGTGTGTAACCGCACAAATATGGTGGAGCGACTATGAAAGAGATCAGAGATTTAGGAAATAACATTGCACCATTTTCAGTCTGTTCCATTTAGTTAAAATGTCACTGTAAACAATGAACGAGTTGGACTCCAGAAGAATCCATCAGATGAACCGAACATTACTTTAAGACTTTAATAAAATGTACAAATATATGAATAAAAGCATTTTCTTCTGAAAGCGTCAACGCACACTTACTTAGATTTTGGACTTTGTAAATTTTGAGATTCAAGCATCTTTGCTCCGTAAACCTTCTTCTTGTGAATGCTGTATAAGGCTGTTGGCAGACACAGACAATAGTTACATTATTTATAGGTTTATCAGTAGACCTGATCAGCTTGGAAAACATTAATTTGATTTATTTCTGGGAGATTTAGATGAGAAGATCAGCATCACAAGTGCAGAGAGTCAGGATCCAAAATGCAGACTCTGAGTATTGACACACACCAGTCAGGCATAGCGTTATGACCACTGGCAGGTAAAGTGAACAACAATGATTATCTCTTCTTTTTGGAGGTGGGTGGGATTTATTACAGGGCAATAAAGTTCAAAATTGATGAGTTACTGAGATCGTTAGAGCATCTCCAAAGCAGTGGTCAGTATCCAGCACAAAGTTACTCAGACCTGGGGAACACCTGGCACCAGGCTGCACTGCGGGAAGAAGCAAGCCGGCGGAGGCGGTGCGATGCTTTGGGCACATTTCTGCAGGGAAACCTCGGGTCCTGCAGCCACATGAGTGCCACTGTGACACGCACCACCTGCTGGACGGCCCACCCCACAACTTACAGGACTTGAAGGATCTTGGTTCAGATACCACAGGACCCCTTCAGGGGTCTAACAGAGTTCATGCCTCAGCAGATCAGGGCTGGTGGTCATAATATGCCTGATTGGTGGATATTGCAGTGCCACGCATTCACAGATAAATCTTACTGAAGAGAGAACAAGCCGTGTCAGGCCTCCTTCGACTGTGCCACGACTCCTGTAATGCTCCTCTTTGTACCCACGGTAACCAGACTCTCTGCTGGGTTACAATCTGCCCACCATCAAGCACAAGTCATCATTTTTGTTATTTTGAAAGTTTGGGAAAACTTCCTGAAATCTCACGACGATTTTTTCACACCTGAACCACAAATCTTCAGGTCATGTACAGGCTGAGTGACTCATCTTCATCAAAGATCATGCCGCCCCACTGCTGATCAGTTACAGCCGTTCTGCACAGATGAACTTGCCTCGCTCATATTAAGCAGCCGTAAGCGGTTTCTAACTCACCTTCTGTGAGGGCCGGGGCCTCGGCCGTGTACGTTAGCCTGAACTTGCTCTTCTTCCAGCTGCGATCGTTGCTGATCAAAGAGTCATTCGCCTTCTCGATGTTCACGTCGTCGCCAACGCAGAAGACGTCACAGGCAGCCTTCAGGTGCAACAGCACAGGCACAGAGAAGGATTCAGGGTTCACCGCTCTCACCAGTTATGAAAGTCAAAGTTATATATGAACACAATATTTAAAACGCCAGCTCGACTGTTGCAGTGGCTTTAAAGGACATTTTGATCTAATCTGATGCTGTTCTTTTAGAAAAAAACTTGTTTGAGCACCTACTTGACCAATGTTGAAATAAAGCCAGACATTATGTCCATGATGCATACTTTCTATGTACATCACCTGTAACCACGCTGAAAGGGTCTCAGCCCAGGAAACCAACCTTAAAAACTTTCTTGGCCCATGTTCTGAACGACTCCTCCTGGCCACACAGCTCATCGCCCTCCCCCATGCGTAGGATGCGCTCGCCCCCCAGCTCTTCAAACAGCGTGTCCACAGCGTGGGCAAAGGCGCAGAAGTGTGGGTAGGCCCTGGAGCCAAGGCCAAACACCGAGAACCTAAACAGAGACACACACACATGAAGAAAACACTGAAACTGACGACGGGCAGCGCTGCAAACAGCTGATGCTTTAATAAACACTCGTCCTGTCCTGGATGTGAACGTGAAACAGATCACTTTCTCTGAGGGCACATGACACCTCTGTCCACCGCTTTACTGTGAAGAAGTCAGCTCACATCTGATGCAAGTTTGAGCAAAATCTCAGTTGTCTCTTCTTCTTTGGTAAATCAGCAAACTGTCGGCTGCAGTAAGATTTGTTATCCCAGAAGGGTTTTATGGCCGCTGAGGGAATACTGCAATGAAAATGCTTCATTTAGACAGATTGCTGTTGAAATGTGCTTTTCTTCGCCCCGTGCTGAAAATCAGCTGGACCACAAATTGGACCAGACCTCATTTGTTGCTGCCTGTCTTATTCTCTTATATAAGCTGACAGGGTTGCACATCCTGTGCGCTCTTCCTGGACAGCTTCACCTTTCCTTCCAGGCTCGTGAATTTTAAGATATCACTACTTTTATAATCATCAAAATATGTACCATTTACAAGAGGTGGATGATTTTTTTAAACTGTGTTGTTTGTGTTGAAAATACCTCACTTGTTCATCCAGGTGATTTCTCATACCTGTTGTTGGTGGAGCCTGCACCATTCAACATGCTTATTTTATTAAATCAGACGTGGTGGCAATTTACATCATCCAGCTCCATCAAAGGCTTTCCTGCCATGTGCAAGTGGGCAACGATCAAGTGCAAACTGCACCCAGGACAGAAACAGTTGCGTTATATACAACTTTGGCTGTTTGGAAGTGGCTGCACAGGCAGTCGAATAGCCCGAGCAGCTGACTGGGATCTTAATCAGGTAACCAACACAGTGATGAACAGCCACTTCTACCTGTGCATCAGTAGAATCACAGTGGCAGGTGTTTTTGGGCTCCTTTTTTGATAGCTTACTTGCTAATACTACACATATCTGCACATGCGCACAACAGCACGTCAGTCTCCTGTCACAGACCAGAGGCTGACCCACAACATTCATGTGCAAACGGCCCAAAAAGGCTGCTGACTGCTCAGCTTCACACAGAAACTACAGATTCTGATGGCAGTCAGGCAGAGTCAAGCTAGCTTCCAGAGACAGTAGCCAACTGTGGCCACAAGATGGCAGTAATTTATTGGCCACATGCTATTTGAGATATATACAGTATATGTAAATGGATCAGAATAGACCATTTTATCCCATTTGTGACTTCTATTTAATATTTAAATGTAAATCCACCTGTTTCCTGTTTCAAAGCGAGTGCACTTGGATGTTAAGCCGACATTTAACCAACACCACGAGAGGCAAGTACGTGCTCATCCTGTTAATGTGATTTTTTAATAGAGCTCTCTAGATTTCTCGCTGTAGAATCAGAAACATCATTGCCTGCTTGAGCATTTAGGACAGCCTTATTTAGATTCGTGTAAAATCACTTCATGTTTGTTTGGTTTGCTTTGTTTACCTGACATTAGCAAGCGGGCCGGTGCTCTCAAAGTTAATTTTGGTCTCTGGTTCGTCGCTGGATGACTTCCGAGTGTCGGAGTAAGAGGAGACGCTATTAAAACGGACTTTGTAGCTCCTAGAAAATAAGGAAAAAAGCAGACACACAGATTTTTTTACCTCGAGGGACAGAAGGATGGAAAGTGACTTCAGTAAATATTTTTGAAGTAATAAGGTGGATTGAGGGCTCAAACTCACTTTCTGTCTTCTGTGTTGGAGGTTGGGTGGCACATTTCCATTAAGGCAGCTCCAAATTTCTACAGCAAAAATGAAAATTGCAAATAGCGGCCTGTGCCGAGCTTAATCAGCAACAAGTGTTAAGTATTCATAAATAAACTCATACCTCTCCATTCTCAGGTGGATCCCCATTGCCAAATGTGCTGGTCACCACTAAAACCAGTGTTTCATGCTCCAGGTCCACAACATCATAGTCATCCATGGACGTAACCTGCAGGGAAGAGAGCGTTGTGCTGATGGAAGGTTAGCAACTTACATGCTGTAGTGTTTATCTCGCTCTCATTTCCTAGACACACATTCCAAATGACAGATGACTCAAGCGTGTAAATTAAGGCTGAACACATAGCCGCTGGCAGAGGAGGAGGGTGTAATGACCACTCTGTCCTCGCCTCTAACGAGATGATAATATGCTGCTGCCACACATCGAGCATCCATGATGCATACCGCTCAGCACGATGGCGTTTGTCTGCCACGGGCCGCGCTCGCGTTTCACATACATATGCGCTCGAAGACACACAACCAAAGGCGTGAAGAGAAAACAGGCTTTAGCCCCACGACAACTACGATTTGCCCTAAGCGGCTGCATCTGCCCTGCGATCCATCAGCACACGCCCACTCTCAGTGACACACACAGGCACGCATATTCATGCATGAATCTCCCTGTGTGATTGATCACGCTCGGAAAACAGGAAGAGAAAATACAGAGAGGAACATCTTTTGCTTGTTTCTCTCTTTTTGTATCCAGATTTGCACAGCCAGGGGCACTGCAGGGTTTGGTCTTGAAACTACTGCCCTGATCTATGCTTCACTGGTTTAATCTTGCCTCCGACCTGCGGCGCTTTGCTGCACGAGACAAAAGGACAAAAGGAAAATGTGACAAAAGACAGACTTTTTTCTTCAAACCTTTTGTCAGCTGGCATCTGCTCGGCTTCAGGAGCCAGAGAGGGGGGTTTGGGGGTGGAGTGTCTTTCTGCTCCTTCTTTTTCAATTAGATATTAGTACAACGATACATGAGCTAGTTCTCAACCTTAGGAAATGATGATGCAAGGTGGGAGCAAGGGTACCTTTGCGTCAAAGGCGTGCTTGAAGATTTCACAGAGCGTTTTGGCATAATCTTGTGACTTGCCCGTCTCGGTGGCGAACAGTATCGTGGCTTTAACCCTCTTGGCCATAGCTTGGCCCATGAGCTTCGCGGAAAACTTCACGGCCCTGCAGAGGTGAAGAGAAAGACAAGAGAAGTGAGATGCATCAGCGACAAAGACCAAACGAATTACTTACACAAAGAAAAAAAAGTTTCTTATTGAGCCTCTGAAACTAGTAATAGGTTGGTTCACCGTAGCAGGCAGCCACGGATGGATGACAGTTGTGATTACCTAGCTTGTCATATCCTCCAGGCAATTATAATAATAGCAGAACACGCGCACCAGCGCATGTATGCACAGACTAAACACTGACAGAAGTCTGATTACTCCCTCAGGGGCTGATTGGATGAATTTCACTGCTGAGTACACCAGCGTCTTTGCCATTTGTCTAACTTTTGTTTGCAAAGTGAATACCTGCTTAGCCTTATATTAGCAAATTACAAATATTTGTGATCTTTTACATTTAGGGTTGATAGCTTTGACTCACAAAATAAAAAGGAAACCAATCAGTGATTAAGTAGAACCAAGCATACATACTTGGCAAGCTTCTTGAATCCGATGGCTCTTTTCTTTGTGGGTGTCCCATTGACTCCTTTCCACACATGGGTATTCCACGGATCGGGCTTTTGCATGGGAGAAAAGGATTGAGGTGATCTTCAGTTAAAGATGGTTCTTAAACACGTTCCTTTAGCTTTAACAATACAATTTGGACCCAACAGCTTTGTTAATCTAAATGCACATTTTTCATTACTGCCTTAACCTGAAATATTATAAATATGAAAATGGGGTAAAATGTGATGCTAAAATTCCCTGGAAGCTAATGTTTTAGAATCCAAAAGCAGGAATGAATGCTGTCGCCCTCACCTGGTACTCGAAGGAAGGGCTGAGGCGGTAGTTAAGCATTTCCTGGTGGAAAACCGGTGTGATGCTTCCTGACATCGGAGGCACAATCCACACCCAGTCGCCAGGACAACCGCCTCGCACCCGGTACTCATTCTCCATGTGCTTCATGAAGGACTCTGTGGCTGAGTGATGGTCTACTATGGTGACTTTGCATGTCTAAAAATAGAAAGCACACATAATGGATATGAATTATGTTACAACCAAATAAGTGTTTTATTATTATTCATGAGTACATTAAAGTGGCTACAGTGCATGTTTACACTGGTCAAGAGCTAATAACAAGCAAACAGCTGCACAGCTTGTAGTAAAGCAGAGTTTGAACGTGCATTTGATCACACGCCTGCTAACTAATGAGCAAACTAATTCTTCTGTTGTTATAAACTAGACTTGACAAACTTCAGCAGCAGCTGCTTCGGGTCCAAGATGAGCCACTGTTGGAGCTGCTCACCAACGTTAAGAACTCAAAGTGTTGAAATCAGTGATTTTGATACCTGGTAGCTGTGAAGCACAGCAATATTGATCTCCACAAGTGCCTGATCTTTCCAAAGGGAGGACGTCTTCCTGGTGTCTAAGGACATCTTGTTTGCCACCTCCTATATAACACAGAAAACAATTCGTCTGCATAGCTGAGACTGAAATTTGTAACACAAACTGCAGAATCGTCATCACAGAGCCATCCAAAGCTGGCACCTACGTGCCCTGATGTGTCTTCCTAACGAGACGACTCTGACTGCAAGTTTCTTCACTTCTCAGAATAATGTGATACATGCAAAGAAACACTCAGGTCTCCCTGATCATATATACTGCGCGCCCTAAAAGAAATATTTGTGCTGAATGGTGCACAATGGGTCACAATTCAATTAGCCCATCTAAATATGTATTTCATACTCTAACGAGGAAATCAGGAGGTCAGACACTGACTCTCATTCACCTCAAAGGTGTTCTATCAGGCTGAGGTCAGGACTCTGTCAGGCCATCGTTTATGGAGCTTCATGGCTGTCGATCCCAACCTCTCCCACTGTCTTATAATCCCACTAACAGCTGACTGTGGCATATTTAGCAGTGAGGAAATTCCATGGCTTGACACGAGCGCCACCCATTCTGATGTTTGCAGCAGCAGTCTGCATGCCCAGCTGCTCGGTTTACACACCTGTGGCCATGGAAGTGACTGGAACACCTGACTTCAGTGATGTTATGGGTGAGTAAATACTTTTGGTAATTTGGTGTATGCTGACAAACATTATTTACCACAACGCATGCTCTTCTCTGCTCATGGCTTCAGTCAATCTGTGCCTCACATTCTTTCCCTCTTTCCAATGGATCATGACTCTATTTTGGCACAACACCGTACCTCCAGAATGTTGTAGCGTGAGCTGTCACAGAAGTCTCTCACGCCAATCTCTGTGCCCATGTACCAGCCACTGAAGGGGCAGCCAGTGAACTCCAGACCGCCAATCTCCAGCAGCATGTTGGAAACCGCCGGGAGGCCATACCACTTCAGACCCAGGTCTTTAAACCACTCGTACCTGAGTAGAGCAAACAGGGACATGATGGCTAAGGGCTGCTATTTCACATAATTCTGTTCATCATAATCCCTACTGAGGTCAGGATATTGTCCACTGCTTCACTTGTGATGTGCATAGTCTCTAAAATCCTCAAGAGGATGAGTAATTACTCCTGAGACATCATTTAAAAAGGGACCACAGCCAAAACAACCATTAACACAAAGAAATCTACTTGTGTGAGATTGTCAGTGCTGGACAGAGCATACTGGACCTCAGTCTACCTCCCACCACTCACTCCCTGCAGTCTCTAGGGGGATTGATAACACTGCTCTCAGTACATTATTTCCAGAGCTGGGTCTAATCTTGTGTAATGATGAGACACTGTTGGTGGTCCTGGCCTGTGCCAAGCTGCTGCCAGGGCTCAAGGCCAGCTGATGCAGGGTATGGAGCAAAAGATGCCAATTTTCAGGGAGTCTAACAGGGAGAACTGTGCAGCAAGAGATTCTGATATTCTCTGAGAGCCTGTTGCATTTCTTTTTGAAGGTGTGAAAACTTGTGCAGCTCTAATATCCAATTTGTCGCTGTGCTTGTACATATTATGGTGCTACAGCAGTTTAACACTTTAAATATCAGTGGCTTTTATCGCATGTGTACAGTGGCTATTGTTGAAAAAGTTCTCTCAAAAGTAAAAGAACACATCAGAATAAAAAACAGGAGGAAAGTTGAGCTTTCACTAACAAGCCCCATGGTTACCACAAAAGCTGGCATAGCAACAGATAATGCACGGGTAGCAGTGTTTTCTTGGAATAATCAGCACAGTTGGATATGGACGATAACCCAATCATGGTTCTTGGCTTAAAAACACCCTATTGTTTTAGAAGTATTGTTAAAAGATGTGTGAGTGGGTGGATGTCTCTTAATGCAGCCCCTTCTGTTCTTGTTTTTGCTCGATTCTGTATGGGTTTTTTTTGCGTGTACAAGAGGAAAGACATAACTCACTTTGGGTGTGTGATCGGCACCTCAAGAATGAGGTCTTCAGGGATCTCAAACAGCTCAGGGTCATTTCCATTGGCTTGCAGCAGAAGAGGCAGAACATCAAAACGACCCTTTGGAGCTTTCCATCCAAGCTGCATGCAAATCTAATGACCAACAGCCACATGTCAGTTTAGAACAAAGAGCTTAATGAAAGAAAAGCACAGTGGAGCCGCTTTACTGGTTCAACAGCACAGCTCCTCATGTGTACCTCTGTGAATTCAACATTAGCAGGATCTCCACGGATCCCTCCATCAGGCTGTTTGTAGCCTGCATAGCGGATCAGCTGACTGTTCCACACTCGAAAATCATGTTTGCCATCTGTCCTCTGAGGAAATATGGTGATAGCTGACCTGCAAAAACAAACAGAAAAGGATAATAAAAATATCTCATTAATGCGTAATCTAGATACAGTTTTTACGTTATTTCATGCTTCTCTCCATACCAAGGAAAAAAGCAGTAGATGGTGAATTAAATATGAATATTTGGAAATTTCTCAGGATTTCTGAAAGAATAGTAATTTACATGAAGCCTTTTTTATTTCAGTATGTCAAAGGGCTCATAGAAATGCCAAAGCCCAGCTACCTTTGGTCTGTTCCACATCATAGTGTTATTTTAATACTGTGACCCGGTGCAAGTGTTAATACTGCTAAGCTGGTTGTAAGTCGCCAGGGAGGGAGAGTACTAAGCAGCTTGTGTCAGTCTGTGCCAGTTGTGTTAATAATCATCATCTGCAGGACATTAAGCCTAGTATTACAACCTGGTAAAACATCACAGTAAAGTCATATTCACTACTATCAGAATTTCAGATCTTCAAAAAACTGATTTCCCTTGTGCAAAATCACTGGTTTCACATGAGGTTTAGGTGACCAGGTTAAAAGAGAAATTAAAATGGTATGCTCAAAATGCAGAAATTATTGATAAGTAATTAGGTTATTTATGTCAATTCACCAGAGTTTCAAGATTGGAAATCTACAGACTATGAGATAAATTATTATTATCAGACATATTACTGTCTCCCACTGACTGAAGTTTGGCCTATTTGACTTCTTTAAAATGGGCTCATTGTTACAAAACAGGAAATATCGACTAAAAACATCATCAGCAGTAATTCTGCATTCTTGAGATTTTGCTTTCTGACTTCCACCTTGTTTGTTCTGCTTTGATTTGTTGGTTTGTATATTCATTTTAGCTCTAAAAAGACTAAAAACAAATAAACAAACAAATGTATTTTCAGTTGTGACTCATGACTCCCATCTTTTTTATGGCTTGTGCCAGGTGACAGTTGGGGGCTTGTCCAGGATTGGATCCCAAGACCTCTTCAAAAGATGCAACTGTTAAATTCCCTCAAAAAAGAGTGTTTTAGGTTCATTTCAATTTTATTTTATTTATAAAGCACCAAATCACAACAAACAACTGTCTAAAGGTGCTTTGCACTGAAAGGAAAAGACCCTACAATAATTACGTTAATTCTATGCAGTATAGCCCATTGAAACAAAGCCCAGAGTGGCATGTGTGAAAAGTTAACATAGTGAGAATACATTTTATATGATAATGCTTTTCTCTGTTGTAATTTTGACACAGCTCAAGTTGGCACTTGGCCTCTATGGGAAATGATGCATTTAAAAATGGCCACGTGCTTTATAAAGTAATATTCACATTCTCGTTCAATAATAGCATGATATTTGTCAACAGGAGCTAACAGTTATAACTACTGACTTATAAAGAGCTGATAATTCCTCACTAATGGTTAATAGTCAAGTTTATTCACATAATAAAAAAAAATTTCTCTACTCATTATGTACATTTTATTCACCTTTTTAGAGGTGCTTTAAGAGAAAGTGGTACTGTGATATTCAAAAACATGAAATGTCTTTTTGTTTGTTTGCAGCCTATTTAAAATGGGAAATCTAATAACACTGACACATTTTTACATAATCATCTCTCAGGCGAGATAAATATTTACCTCACCGTGGGAACAACCCAATTTTCCCATGAAATCCACTTCAAAACTCACTTGTAATCTGGTGTTTGACAGCCTGTTGTGACCGTTAATTGTAATATATTTAAATTACAAGAAGCATCAAATTCAAATGTGTTTGGAAACTATTACTGCTTTCCACCTGCCTTTTTTAAAAATGAAGCGCAGAAAACATGCACATTGTAATGTGTCTTCATTTAATACCATCTGTATTAGGATGCAGGGCGCTGCACAAGAGCATCGCGCCCAGTGTTTTATAAAAGACATTTTCAATTCTGTGTTTATTTAGAACTAAATTATCTAATGTATCATGTGCATTCCTCCAACTGAAGTAGGGTCCGTCCTGTGTAACACTGTACTTATATTTATGAATCTGTGGATATTTACACTGAAGCATCCAGCCAGAGAGTTTGGGTGTTACATTGGCTCTTTTCGACATGTATAATCTGAGCTCGCTTCCATAGGCCAGGCTTAGCATAGTAATGAGTCAGAAGTTATCCATCATCCAAGAAATAAATATGAGATGTCACATATGATTAGGACTTGGCAGAAAGTAAGTGAGTGCTTTGCAGGTCTGACAAATGGCTGCTTGTTAGTAAGGTCTGGCACCTTACCAACAGGGCAGTGATTGGTGCTGAGATGCTGACAAATAGATAGACAGGCTGCAGATAGTGTCAGATACAGTGTTAAGAGAGCGAGCGAGTACATGCTGACAGATGGGACAGTGGGTCAAGTCAGGGTAGCTAGAGAAAGAGTGGAGTGATGGGAGCGACACAGAGGGAAGTGTAGTGGAAAGAATGCATGCTGAGTCGAAACAAATGAAAGAAAAGACAACAAAGGAAAACAGGACTCGGGAAAGGAGCTGAGCACTGTGCACCGTGTGTGCTTTACCTCAGATTGCCTTTGTTGGTGGCATACTTGATGTGGTTACAAATGTAGTTGTACATTCCATGGGCTGTTGTGCAGTCTCTGGCATCGAAAACCTGATCCGTACAAATAAAAACAACAAGCATGACGTGTTAATTGTGCCTGATAATATGCAAAAATCCAAATGTCTGCAGAGATGTATCCATCCAGATAAATGTCCTTTCACTCATGGATTTCAGGCATGCTGAGTTCCACCTGTAATTTGGACCATTGAATCCTTCCAACACATCTGGCAGCGTTTCTCCAGGCATGTTTGGCTCCATAAATCAGTTCAGTATCTTTCAGTTGATAAGTTCCTGAAGCCTCAATCTCCTTGGTCACCTCCTCCAGCCTGTCCACATGGGCCTTAGACCCATACCTGTTGGCAGGAAGGACACAATAAAATAAAAGACCGTGTACAGATCTGTTTCTTCTTCTTTAGTCTTCCTCACTTCAGGATCACCACAGCAGATCCACCTGGATCTCACTCAGTCCTCTATAGAATTATTCTGATTTGACTGGAATGATGAGTACACTGGTTAGCCTAAAGAGCACAGCGTGCATCATAATTGCTATTGAATCTCTTATTTTATTGTGTATAAAACAACATTGTTCTTGTTGTTTCACCCTCCGAGACTGAACTTCTCTCTCCAGCTGCACGGTTCCTCGTGGTTTACTTGCCTTTTGATAGAGGTGTAGTACTGGTCTATGAAGTCGGTGGCCAGCGGAAGAAGCTCCTCTTTGCTTCTGACCTCATCGGGTTTGCGGATGTGCTGGTTGGGCACCATCACAGAGCCAATGCACACATTTTCAGTACAGATTGGCATCTGAAAAGGAAAATGAACCGATTAGGAGGGACTCCTACCTACTTTGAATTACACGAGTAAGGTGAGTGAGGTGAGAACCAGTACAATAAGAGCCATTTTATTAAATCCTTTTATTTGTGCATGTAATAAGGTGATTGTTTTGGTAAAAAAAACCATCCAGTGGCACTTAAAGACTTTCAGATTGACTGAGCAGGTTCAGGTCGTCTCATAATCGAGTTCTACAGAGATCATTTCTTTACAATTCCTGGACCTAATGCAAAGACAGACTGCAACTGTTACATTTCTTTCACAATATCACTCACACATGGCTGGCATGCATGTTAATGAGTGAGTAAGCCGGTGAGTCACAGATTGGTATCGTTCCACTGAGACAGAATAAGGAAGGAAGACGAGGAAAAAACAAAAACAAGGAAACGGGCAGATGCAAGGAGAAGATCGCTCATAGCAACCTTGTTTGGTAACTTTAATGTGATTAAAGTGGAAGTCAGCTGTCACTTTGGTTTGCCGTCACCAGCTCGGAGCGAAAACGAATGAGTGAGCAGAAGCTCACAACAGAAAGGATAGCACAGGCGTGCGGTTCGAGAGCAAATCTGACAGTGACCCTCGCAGTGCTAAAATTGGCTTGTTACACTGAACCACCCACTTACACTGTCCAAATACTTAGACATGCACTGACAGTGTGCCCCCCCCCCCCACACACACACACACAAATTTTGACCCTTCCTACTAACCTAAAACAGCTCAACAAAAAGTTAAAAAACGAACCAAACGGAAACAGAAATGAGACTAAAAAAACAAAAGGATGGTGATGAAAGTGCGGTGATGGATGTGGAAGGTAAGAGTGGAAGGAGAGCGCGGATTAGTGAAGCAGCGAGTGTTAAAAATAAAACAAAGGAATCACTTGTGCTCCAGCACGTCCGCTTCTCGTACTGCTTTGGGCATTCATGCCAGCCAGCTGTCCTTTTCGAGAAAGACGGATCATCCACGAATACAGTCTGTGATATACAATAAATCTGAAAACGCTATTACGGGCCATTCATTGGGATGCATGTGACAGCCTGTCCGATAAGTCACCAAAGTAATTAGGCTGCTGTTTGCTGTTTACAAATGGCTGCAGTGTTTTGAAGGCTGAATGCTTAAACAGCAGCGCTCACCTTGTGCTTGGTAGACTGGCCTGCTAACGAGAGGAGGAAACTTTGGCTGCATGATAAAATGGGGACAAATAGATGGACCAAGCAGTGGAGGAAAATACATAACAAAGATGCTTAATCTTAGTCTCCGTGTGCAGCTGAGGCTTTTTGGTGTTTACCTATTAGAGCCATCCTACTGCCTTTCTTTAGTTTTAGGCCCAAAAGTCCAGGAAGTCTAGTGACGATAATATGCTGCATTAGGTCCGCAACATAGATTTTCAGTAGTGGTGAAACTTGGTGCAAAGTCGAAAGATGTTCATAGAGTACATTTACTTTGGTAAATACTGAGATTTCTATTTTTAGAAAACACACATTTACTTTAAACACATTTGTTTGTAAATTTATCGTCTTTCCTGGAAGGGCAACATTGTAACCATAAGCATATGAGAGAAACTATAATAGGACATTAGAGACAACATGCACTGAATCTGGCACTGCTTTCTCAGTCTTCAAAGGGCGCCGCAAAGGCTAAAGTACATGATAGTCAGCACTTCTCGGCCTTCTTTGTTCTTCAAATACAAACAGTTTGAACAAAGAGTTCTAACAAAGCTTCCTGCTGTTGTATGAATCATTCTCCATAAAGATGCAAAAATGCCTCTGGAGAACGGAGAGCCTCTTCCCGGTCAGGATGCATTCGTTTTGGTGTGAAGTCGACGTTCTGCCTCTCACAGCAAACGCTGACATCCTGACACTGGTCAGTCGGGTCGGCCTGATCATGCTTTAGATGCAGCTGCTGCAGCTTCCAGTGTTTTACAGTTCACTGCCCATTAGAAACACATCAGCCGCAATTAGGGAAGCATTAGCAAAGCCCAACATCAGTTTGAGCTCTTGCACTTAGACACTTAATTCCGATGCTATATTCAGCATGATGCTACTACTTAGTAAACATTTTCTGCTGGAAATGGAAGGCAAAGCCAAATTTATGAAATGTGCACAATGCAACAAGCTTCTGTGAGGCTCAATTCCTCTATACTGTCAGCTGAAAACATGCTTCATTGTATATTTCACACAAGTCAAATATCTGCTATGTTTTCCTTATTTTATTCATGTTATTACAGTTTTATAATTGTACTTTTTATCTAATATTTGCAGGATCTCCTCACAGGCGGTTTCTGTTGATTGTAATGTGGTCCAGCTGGTAAATAATGACTTCGTCTGGCACTCGAAGGTGCAGTGATGTCCACCTTTGACCCTCTGTGGATAAATTGTTCCTAAAATGTTCAAAATTCATTCGATTTACATTTGCTTTAACTGTAAGCAGCGACTCTATTATTATACCTCGATTTTTACATTTATCAATAACGAGTCGTCTCCTTCCTACAGTTACATCTGGATGTGACTCTATTTGACTTGGTTTTATTCATTTTCTGCAGCTGGCTTCTTGTTTTTTTTATTACTGTCCCTCTGAAATGTTTCAGATCATGAAAGTCATTTAAATATTAGACAAAGAGAACCTGAGTTAATACAAAATGCAGTTTGTAAATTATGGTTTCATTTATCAGGGGAAAACGGTTATCCAGACCTTTGCAAAAAAGGAATTGCCTCCTAAAACTCATAGCTGGTAATATTCTTTCATAATTCATAGCTCTATCAGTTGTGGCTAGTTGTCCAAGTCCTGAAGCAGCAATGCAGCCTCAGACCATCACAACCACCAACATGTTCGACTGTTGATGTGATGCTCTTTTCATGAAATGCTGTGATGGTTTTGTTGCCGATGTAACAGGACACAAACCTTCCAAAACGTTCGGCATTTGTCCCATCAGTCCGCAGAATGTTTCCCCAAAGGTCTCAGGCACCATCGGTTCCTCTAGATGGTTGCTTTTCAGTTTACTTCACTTTGCTTTAAGTGACTTCATGATTCAGCAGTTATGAGGCCTGGGTGTGGCTTTCCAAAACATGTGGTTAATCAGTTAAATAGGTAGAAAAACTGAGCAACAGACGATGTTGTTGCTGCATCAGAAGCTTTCTTTAAATCCAACCAACCAACCTCCTTCATCCAGCTGAGAGTTCAAAGCCAAACTGCAAAGGAGAAAGTTTTATTCCGTTTTTATCTCATTTTGATACTAATGAAAAGATAATTACCAGTAATTACTAGCAGTCATGTGATCACTTAAATGAAACACACATGTGATTACTACAGTTTTCCAAGCACTTGGAAACTCCATAATATTATTAATATTATTATTATTATTATTATTATTATTAACAGTAACACTCCAATATTGATGGACCCAATTAATATGTTTTACAATGGGGCAATTAGTACCTCATTATGGTTTTGATACATTCTGTATCCATTTACAGCATTTGCCTTTGAACAATTAAGATAATTTTGGAGTTAATCACTTCTCTAAAAGTGATTAATTATTGTTTATTTGCAAGAAGAAAATGAAACATAATTGTGACGTTAGAACACAGTCCACGTAGAGAGGCAGTCGGATGGCTGGAGCAACCAAACAAGGCGATAACAGCAGACCGTCGTGTTTCAGCATCGCTTTTTAACGAACTTCCTTCAGCAAATCCAAACCTCAGGATCTTCTAGCATTTGCTGTTTGAATGCACGTAACACCAGCTCAGGCCCTGCAGCAGTGTTTGGTCTTTTCACAGCGTTGGCAAACTGATATCAAATTGAGAAAAGTAAAGACATACAGGTGGTAGTGTAACCTGAAGATATAAGTTCTGAGCGCTGCTCAGGTCCTGCTCTCATACACAAATGTTGTGTAATCCAGAGTTGGATTTTTGCCAGGCAAACTGATGGCTGCTGCAAAGACAATACTATTGTTGTGAAATGTTGTGATGCTTTTCTAAGATATTACAGGTGCAAAAAAGCTAGAAATGGTTCATTTAGTACTGTGAGTTGCTAAACAACATAACAACATGACAGTGTATGCTATAAGCCCACATCGTGTTGTGCCTTCAGGGCCTAAGATGTACCTGTGTGCCAGGTTTAGTTGCTCCACTCCTGACCGTGTGGGAGGAGCTTGCAGACAGACATTTGTGTGTTATGATGAGATGTTTATCAATAATATTTTATTCCTTTCATTTGTGGCTCAAAGCAAAATTTGGATTTGCCTCATTTGTGCCCTCAGGATAGCTTAGCCATCATCTTTCTGACCTCACCATCACACCTTTCCGCGTGCCTCACCTGCACAGCCACACATGCCAGTTAGTCGGTGCTTGTATGCTAACTAGGATACACGGCATCGCACTCGCTTCAGCAGCGGCTTTGTGAGTCAGTTATCATGCTGATGAGAAGCTCCAAGCAGAAAGCCCAAAAATTATTTTCGTGTCACTGTTCACGTCTTATGGTGAGTATTAAAAGGTCTCTTTGGGGTTCATCTTTTGATTTTATGAATCAAAATGCGTGCTGTAATGCCATTCATCAGCAACGTTCATTAAAGAAGCTGCAGATGGTTGCTGAAGGGACGAATGACTTGGTTTTGTTGACCTAGTCACTGATTTAAGTTACTGGTTAATGAATGTATCAGGCATTTTGGACAAAAATACCCAGCAACATGACATATTTGATTTCCTCGCACTGCCTTCTGAAAATGCTGAGTCATCCGAGTCATGACTATGTGAGTCACTATGTGACCATGCGAGCTGCCCCAGTACGGTGGGCTGTGCCAGTGAAATGTTGTTTTTCACTCTGAAGAATGAATTGTTGCATTACCTAACTCCCCTGATGCTACAAGCCTCCGTGCTGATATTCTCCCGGCTGGTTGACTTGCAGATTACTGTTGGTAAGTCTACAGGATAAATGCATGTAGTTGATATTCATCTGTGCCTTCAGGACGACTGTTTAGGCCACAGACATCAGTCAGCTGACGCGACGACAAAGGCTAAATCACAACTGTTGCCGTAACGACACAATTCTGATTTAATTAAATTAGCCTATAAGATTAAAGAATGCTGACATACACTCTTTTGAACCTTGGCACCATTTTGCCATAACTGTAACAATCAGGACTCCAGTACGCTGCCATGCAGTTCAATACAGCAACGTCCTCGTTATTAAAGTGTGGTTCTGTCTGAGGTTGAAGCATCGCTTTGTGGGACAAACACTTGTTTACGCTTTAGCTTCTGAGGATTTGCTTTCTTGTTTGTTTGTTTGTGAGGTGTTTTGAGCTGTTGGTGCAGAAGGACAAACAAGCTGGGAAGATGTGATTCAGAGAAACTGTACTGTGTGCATTAGCACTCAAAACCATAATTCTGTCGTCGTTGCAGGGCTGGATTATGCAGTATTGATGCATCACACAGGTGTTTCTTTCAGTGAAGGGTTTTAGCACATGCAGAAACAATAGCACCCCTCAGCTGATTACACAGCGTCTTGAATCGTGACAGCTGAACCTTTGTCGTCCTTGCCAGCGTGGTTCACGGTGACACGTACACATGCTACCTCGATGCAACTGTGTTCAGATGTCTTACCTTGCTGGAGCTGTGGTGCAGTGTGTCGCTGTAGACGGTGCCGGTCTCCCAGTTCTTAATCTTTATAAAGCGGGGGCATTTGGAAGGGCTGCCATTCTGCAGGGACTTAATGGGCGAGGTCCTGCCCTGAGCTGGAGGCTGGAAAGAGCACACAGACATTCACACATGAATCATCGCTTTAGGTTCTTGTACTTTAACTGGCTGATGTGTTCTGGCCTCTGCAGCACTTTTGGTGAAAGCTGGATGTGCCGTTCATGACTGGGAGTCATACTGAAGTAAGCTGAAAAGTGACGCAGACCTCCCACCGGCAGGAAATGGATTTGAGTGCACGAATGTGGACATTGACAGGAGAGCTCTCGGTAAGAATAGCATTTGAACTGGCTTTCTCAGTGAACCCCAGCCCTTTGTTCTCAGGGAAAATTGATTTGTGATTGTGCTCGTGCCTCACTCACACGGGCTTGTGCACAGAAACCATCTGCATTCTTTATTTCCTCCATTTTTCTCCGGGATAAAGGCATGCAGCATTTAACAGCAGGTTGATGGCAAGCTAACTCTGGGCACACAAGGTCTTCCACTACTGTAGCTATTGAAAGATGAATGGCTGCAATTTAACCCCAAAGCCAAGTGCACGAGCTCTCAGAGAAGGCAGCAAATGATTGCCGAAGATCAGAGTAATCAATTGCACACCTTGGAGGCTCTTTCATCATCTTCCACACCATTGTTAGTCAAACAGTGGAGAAGCTTTTGAAAGAGTGGCTTGCATGCTTGCTGGGGCGATGAATACCGACAGTGTCACACTAGCGGAGTCTTACTGTCATTTCATGTCCTCTCAAACTGAGGAAAGGAACGAGAAATCTGAATGAATCGAATCTGATTTTACACACACAAAGAGTGTTTAATGCTTCAGCAGCAATAACCCAGCTGAGCAGCTCAGATACGACGTGATTATCGCAGAGCTCGTGGACAAGATGAGAGATCACTGTAGCATAAAGAGGATGTACAGCAAATGGGCAAAAGGACATCAGATGTGAAGAACTGCGCTTTTTTAATTTGGAAGAAGAAATAGCAGTTGTGTATCATTTGAATATGCGGCTTCTTGCTCACTGATTAAAAGATAGTTTTGGTATTTATTTAAAAATGTTATTGCCGCCTGCAGGTCTCAGAGAGTCACGTTCATGGGAAGAAGTTCAGAACTGTCGAATTTAAAAACAAAGTATACATCTGCACTGCTACAGATGTTGTTTCAGAGAGTGAGCGCTCCAGGTGCATGAAGGGGTAAAAGTTATGATTTGTCAGCCGTGCTAATCTTTGCAGTATTATCTAAAAACTCAGTGTCTGAGTGAGACATCAGTGCTTTTAGGCTCGCGGTGCAACGTGAGACAGTCACTGTTTACAAATGCAACGACACTTTACTAAGATAATGAAACCTGAGTCATAATCAGACCATGAAAAATGGTTTTAAGACTGAACTTTAGCCACGTGCATGCTGCGAGGACAACAAAGGAACTACGAACACAAACCTGTGGAGAAAACTGAATCCAGATGCTGCAGACAGTAACTACAGGAACACATCTGGCTATAGAAACTACCTGCTACTATCTGTGTGTTCATTTAGACAGTTTGGAGAGCGCATCTCAAACCATGTGGATCTCGGGAGGTTTCTAAGGAGACGATTGGACAGAAGCAGCTTTGCTTGTAATGAACTACACAAGCAGGTATTATGATTTTAAAAAATGCATCTGTGATCACTTGATGATTTTAATCAGGGATGGGCGTCGTTGCCCAGTTTCGTGGCGGAAAGTCGTGAACTTTTATGAATAAATCATCACTCTACATGAACATTTATTATTCGAGAGAATAGAAAAAGGTTTTTGTTAGAAATCCAGTGAAAGTGACTTTTTGCTGGGAAAAACAGCTGAAAACTGCACTTGACCTGATCCATAAATCAGTCACTTCCTGATAGAATCTGCTGGCAACAGCTCATATTACAGTTTTCAAAACTGATAATATTGTCAGTACTGCAGTATTTTGAATGGTACAACTGCAGTGTCTGATACAGAGATGTCAGCGAGCATTGGCTGGTGCATATTGTTTGCTGTATGAGTCTCTTCCATGTTATTCATATCAGTGATGGAACAACCACACACAGACTCACACCATCTTAAATCCCATTATACACCATGAGACCTCAATATCAAGAATAAAGTGTGGATGCATCAGAAGGGAGGATCCACAGTGATAATAACGAACATAATTGAAGCTTATCCGATGAAGATGATTCCATAATGGGGTGTAATTACTTTTTGGTAAATGCAGCTATGCAGTGAAGTTCCATTATTTAAAACTTGTGATGGGAAATTCATGATGATGAGCACAGGACCGATGCAGATGAGAAAAGAGAAATGGAGGAAAATGACAGCTTGAGAAATGAAAAGAAATGTTATTCATTAAATATTTATACAGTTTAGTCATGATTTTGAAGACAAGTACATTTCTGATTTGACAATTGACACCTTCTCCGGTGATGAATAAACCATAATGTGCAAAAAATAAGAAGAAGAAGCAGAGAGGCATATTTCTGGTTTCAGTGGATCGTCAAAGTTGGTGTCTCCAGAAATCACTAGTAGGTAGAATTTGAAAGAATGTTTCTTAGCAATAATCTTATTTCACATTAAATTATGCAGCCGCTCAGAGAGGCACACGGACAATCCTTCACCCAAGTGAGAAAACTCATTTGCAGGGCATCAAAGTGCCACTTGAAATCCTCACAGTCAAAAAGAAAAAAAAATCACATTTTCTGAAACGATGTAACTTGTGTTTTTTAATGAACTTAACGTGGACTCGAGTCTGTCAAATTAAACACTTAGCAGTGAGCCATCAAAGTTAGCATCGATGCTAAACGCCTGCAGGGGGAATTCTTGCTGCATGAGTCAGTACACATGCACAAACTGGACACACACTCTCGCTTCCTCAGCCTCTGCAGCTACGCACTACAATGTAAGACATATGACGTCTTACTACATTATACATTTCCACTCTGACTGCTCTCAAACATCAGGCATATCTCCCCTCCCTCCCCCCTCCTAACCCACTCACACATATATTCGCTCAAGCATGCACATTAACGCTCTTCTCTGGGGTCTGAGTGGCTGGATCAATTTAAGAGGGGTCACATTTGATGGCGAGAGACAGATCAGCAGCTGCACGCATTCATTAGGCCATCCGGTCCCATTGATGGCGCCTTGAACGCCATCAGCAGTGGGATAACCATGTGGAGCATGTGCAGATTACGATCCATACCGCTGACATTTAGACCTGAGACCAGACCCATCTGTGTGGACGGCATAAGCTGGTTTTAATGCTGCACAATCTTGCTGGTGGATAGATGTAATGCCTAGGTGATAGGATCTTAAGCAAAGGCTTTATGCAATGTGCAGAGAAGCGACACGGACGTGCGCGCTCAGGTTGTGAATGCATATAGTGTGGATTATTGTTTAAGGCTACAGAAGCATAAAGGCAGCCACAGATTCACATGCATTATCCAGCTGAACTAACCGAGTCTGCACAGGAAGACTCACACACACGCACACACACTGATTTTTTTCCCCCCAAAGTTATTGATCTAGCAGAGCATAGATGAAAAACTCATGCTTACACCTGCTTTCTTTCACTTTAGATAATTTCAGGGGCTGGGAATTTGTTTCACTTTACCTTGTCAGTGTCAGCGTTGTTAAGCACCACCGGCATGTTTTCCAGCATTCTGTCATTGTCTGGCACCAGCTGTGGGGATGTGCCATTTCCCACACCAAGGTCCCTGCAAGTCAGATACAATTTTCTGTCAGGTGTGCAAGCTCGCATCTGGTGCAAACTAATCCTTCATCTCAATTTTAAACCCCAACCGAGACATGCATAAACATACACAGGAAACAAGCATTCAGTTTCTGCAAAAAAACATTAGAATAAAATAATAAAATCAAACAGATTTGTAGATGCTCCACAATGCTGTTAAATAAGGAGAGCCTGCATCATTTCTAAAGGCTACGCTAACCCACAAAGAACGTGCTGCAGCCAGAGACTTTTACACTGAAAACACAGATTTCAAAATAAATTCAAAAGGTGTATTGATGATTCTGACTATTTTATATTACGTTTTCTATCTTCATTAGTCAAAGAAAGGTTTATAGAACACAAGTTATTTGATCCAAAACAACTCTGAGGGTCTCTAATAAGTGGTAGAGGATAAAATATCAGTTTCATCCAGTTCAGTTCCACAGCTGTGTGTGTGTGTGTGTGTGGGGGGGGGGGGGGGGATGGAAAAAAAATACAGATTTAAG
>VOQJ01012393.1:0-22667 GCA_015052665.1 Apistogramma diplotaenia
GTCAAAACTACGTTTAAGATATCTTGAAATATGATGTAATTTAAGATATCTTTAATTATAATTATGACTAGTCAAAATACAAAAAAAAGATATCTTGAATTAACTTTATGACTAGCCATAATTGAATTTTAGATATCTGAAATGTGAGTTTCAGATAGTCAGTAATTCATTGTAGATATCTTGAATTGCAGTCTCCATGCAAGTCGATGGCAAATCTGACGTCATTTCGACTAGTCACAATGTAATTTGAGATATCTCAAATAGGTATTTTGTCTAGTCAAAATATAATTAAAGATATCTTAAATTACTACTACGTCTAGTCATAAATCAATTCCAGACATCTGGAATGTAAGTGTGGTGAATCCTATTATATGTTAAAATGGCCTGCCATAGTCAGTCCACGGTTTAACTCTTAAGGTGCCGGGTGTGACGCCTCCGTGGCTTTGCTCACTGAGTTTCGCAGCATCCTTCAGAGCAAAGGACGCTGCAAAACTCAGTGAAAGGACTCTGCTGAAGGATCAATAACTCAATGACGCTCAAGTCTGACTGTTGACAGTGAATCTGAGGTGAGTTGTTGAGGATATCCCGAACTTTTCAGCAAACATTTGTGCACACACTTGGGCTCACACAACGTGAGACTCTAACCATCAAATTTGAGTCTAACATCAGCTTATAATCAGCTGTCATTATTAAAGCCAGCTGGCTGTCTTATAACTGACACATTTAAGGATTTTTAAAGAGTGTTTAGAGTGTTTTTCATATTTTTTCCTGAATTTTGAGGAAACTGGGACCTTCTAATAGAATTGGACTGGGATGCAGAGAGTTAACATAAAACAGCTGGTGTTTGTTCAGGTGCTTGGCAAGTTGCAAATGTGAGATACCTGTGGTTGTTAGTGTGAGTCACAGTCAAACGCTGCGATTATCATACACATTTCCTCAATTTGAGACAACACTTTGCTGCCAAAATACATAAGTACGGATTGCACATCGTGCACTACTGGACGAACGCAAACTACAGCAGTTTTACGAGAGTCTGTGTGAGACTTTTATTCCAAGATAATATCACAACTGGAAAATTAATAGACCTACAGTGCTCCACACTGGGTTCACACCAAAAACAATACTCTGATATGAGAGGCAATTAAATCTTAATAATACATTTATTAAGCATATTGCTGGGTTTTATATTTGTTTTTCAACTGGTTCGTCAATGGCAGTTTTGTTTCTCTGCTTTCCATCTCTTACCTTGGAGATGTAAGCTTTGATGCCTTCGGCTAGCTTGATGCAGGGCTCTCCGAAGAGCTGGGCCAGCTGATCTGGGATGTCCCGGTCCTTATCCAGAGCATTCAGTAAACTCAGGCACTTTAACTCCTCTGTCACTCCCTGGCTACGCACCTACAGCACAAACGTGGGACAGAAAAAGAAAGTCAGCAGGGAAATCTACAGTTTAACGCTTAAACTAAAGCAATTTAAATGCAAAAAGGTGTTATTAATCATTTCTGATAGCTTACATAAATATCCTCACTTTCATTTATTCTTTCCTTCCTCTCTCGAGACATTCATGCACGTCATTTAGTGAGACTAGTCAGACTCTGGTGCATCATCCCTCTTGTCTGCACTTACAGAGCCTCAACTCATGTGCTGTCAGTTTCCTCGTGCATATGTTTCTAATTTTGATGTTACGCTTTTTTGTTTTTTTTCAACATTATCTTGAAACACTGAATTTTTTTAACCTTTGTGCAAGTCTTCATGGAAGGAAAGAACACATAAAAAGATGCATACGGAGGTTTAAGTATACAAAGAGCAAGTGGAAAACAGCAGCGTCTAGTCTGTTTGTGCACATTTTGTCATTTGGAAGCCTTTTTTTTAGTGCATGTTTTGAAGTGTAACTTGTGTTTTTGGAACACCCTGCTGTATATTTGCTTTACAGAGACTTTAGGAAGAAACCAAAAATGACAGACAGAAAACGCACAGCTAATGTCGTACAGATGCTGAAACTGGTACTCAAGTAGAAGCCGAGACCAAACGTAACCAAAGCATTTTGGCACGCATCGACCACTCGATCAGGCCGCTGAAACGCAGCTCCTCGAGCCAGCGCACGAAGTGAAGTGTCTTTCCTAGTGTGAACATTACTTAGCATGTGCTCACACACACATGCAGTCTAATAAGAGACAATTCCTCAGTGGGTAGAGGGGAAATTATTTGTTTTGCTACGCCTCCTGTTTGGCAGCAACTTCCATCCCAAATAAGAAATGTTTTCATGTCATTTTAGGCAGCATGGGTCAGCTGAAACATCTTTGGGAACCGAATAGTCCACGGTGCCCTGATTGTGGAGTAATGTGCACAGATGTGTAAGAGTGCATGTGTGTGTATCCTTCGGGGAGGTTGTCAGCATCACGATGTGAAAGCACTGTTAATGACTTTATAACAAGCACTGATGAGGAGAGAGAGATTACAGAGCTGCCCTCCTTCAGCCCTTCTCTGCATTTTTATTCGTTTATTTCCACTTGACCCCTGCTTTCTAATGAAAGCCTTTTCCTTTTGTTTTCTTTCTCTTTTCCGTCCTCTGCTCCTTCTTTTCCCACACCAGCTCATGCTGATGCATATGTCTATCTCCCTTCCTTGTGACTCTGTGCGTAATTTAATTCCAACCAAGTGAGAAGGACCCTTTATTTTACGGGAAAAACTATTGGACTTGTTTTTGGGGGGGGGGGGCACAGCTTGACATTGCTGCCCGGCCCTGAAAATATGACTCATGTCTTTGATGACTTCACTTCGATTCGAGGTCAAATTCTAATGAGTCTAATTAGACACACATGTCAGCGGTTCCAGTCGGTGCACATTCCACTTACAAGTTTGTGTCTAGTTTGAGGTCAACTTTTAGTGGCTCCTATTATCCATTACAGTCAAATTTGCAAAGTGCGCAAAGCTGAGAAAGAGGTCTCCCAACCTGTTTGAACTATGCACGGCCCAAAAACCTGCATTTCATATAAGGCTGTGTCAGCAAACACACGACATGCTTGAGCATGAGCCCGAACCAGGCGAAACATCTAAGAGATGAGTGAAGCCTTCACTCCACACATCACCGTTAGCGGGGGAGTTTGTGTTCTGTCTTTAGTGTGAAAAATGTAAGTGTTACAGAGATTGTAACAATGGGCATATTTATTATAAGCATTTACATTATAGTGTACATAAATATACAAGTACAGAAAATAAGGGAACGTGAAACATTAGTTCTAAATTAGTTGTTAAATTACTTGTTTAAATCAGCTGCAGCCCTGCAAGTAGAAATGGTGCAAATCCTTTATGTTAACAGTATTTAATGTTGTGCTGAGGGTCCATTTAAATTATGTGCTGCTGTGCTGAGTAATTTAATTACAGTTCAAGCTCATTTTAAGCTTCCAGGGAGACTGTAAAGGTCGCTCGCGACCGTCAAACACATGCGTTGGAGCAAAAACGAAGCAAAACGGACAAAACGTACTTCTTTTACGTCACTGTTAAAGACTTGGCTTAAAAACTTTATTGAGAAGTGACATAAACTCACTCATCCGTGCGCTCGCCATTGTTTTTTACTGTTGTGATGAGAGAAAAGGAAGCACAGTAGGTCATTTTAGATAATCTGAAAACAATCAGGACACATCCCAGCAAAAACTGCTGACAGTGGAGTCTGGGCAGAGACAGTCTGTGCATTGCCAGGAGTGATGACAGCAGAAGTGATGGGGAGTTTCACGCATGCATGAGTGGATCCTGAGCTCGCTCGGCACAAGAAATAGAGTGAAAGTGGGTTCCGTTTCTTGTGGCACCTCTTCCAAAATACACTCCCTGCTTTGGTGGATCTGGTTGAAGGATTAAATGCTATTAAGGAGTGTCTTTGTTTAAGAATAAAAGACTTGACAGACCATGCTTTTGCAAGCATGTGTGCACGCAAGCATGCGTGTCCATTAAGTTTTGACAGGGCCCGTGAGGAGTGTTTGATCTATTATGGGAAACAGTCTTGTCCATGTTTGTGGGGAGATGAAGCCCATGCACATCACTGCACAGAGCTAAAAACAAGATTAGAAGTAATCTTTCTGCTCCATTAGCGGATGGAAACGAGGCCAGAGGCTAAACTGAGCTTCCAGAGAAACATCACCAGGTTAATGCACTCTTGTTTTATTTTATGAGTTTAAGCTGCTAGTAAACACAGTGTTACAAAATGTAATTTACAAAAATAAGATTAGTCAGCAAACAATACATCATTTTGCATGTAAGGCTCTGCGGTTTGCTTGACAGGGTCGGTGGTGGTCAGACAAACAAGACAAACTTACATCCTTTGATCAGAGGGATGATGTCTGAGGCCTATACAATCAACCATTCCATTACTACTTGGGACAAAACTTCTGAACACTTAGAGAGAGAAGGTTCTGCATCTTTCCACTGTAAACTGTTATGTACATGTGCTAACAGCAGACTGACTGGATTTTTAAAGTATCTTAATATTAATAGATTATTCATAATCCCACTCTCTCTTCCACAGCCTGTCTTTTGCCCTGTCTCTCGCTCCTCAGCCCCAACCGGTCGCAGTAGATGACTGCCCCTCCCTGAGCCTGGTTCTGCTGGAGGTTTCTTCCTGTTAAAAGGGAGTTTTTCCTTTCCACTGTCGCCAAGTGCTGCTCATAGGGGCTCGTTTTGATTGTTGGGTTTACTCTGTAATTATTGTAAGGTCTTTACCTTACAATAAAAAGCGTCTTGAGGCGACTGTTGTGATTTGGTGCTGTGTAAATAAAATTGAATTGAATTAATATTTATCTTACTTGTATTTGTGTTACAAAGGAAAGGCTCTGAATGGTGGCAGCTGCTACATTTTCGTATTTCTTTGAAGTCCACTTTAAGTCCACCGCTGGGGGGCACATGTGCAGTTAGTGCACTAAAATGTAACTTCTCTACGGACGAGTCTGCAAGATCACAAAAAACCAAAAACAAACAAAAAAACAGGCAGACATCTGCATGGACTCACCGGCTCACTATCTTATGATGACATTTTAGTCACTCCTAGCAGACTCTCCAACGCTGAGACTTTATTCCCAGCTTTAATCTCTACAGTGTGCATAAAAGATATCCAACCTGACTGAGGTTCAGTGGGTAATGTCTACAGAGGTTCAGGGAGCAGTGTGGAATAAAATCTTTAACCTTTGTTGGCTACCCAGTGGAATAGCAAAGTGATGGGGATTTATCCTCTGTGGACTCTGAATGTCTCTATAACATTATAAGATTGCAGAGTCAAAATCAAACTGACCAGCAGTGGACCGACCAGCTCACAAATTTACTCTGCCAATTCTAGAGCCATGCTGCCCAGTTTAGCTAAAAGCCCTTTAGGTCTAACAGCCCAGTAACCTCCAGGCTGAGAGCAGGCTCGGAGAAACTCGTTTGGTCACATTTGTGACTCTCACAGCTGCAATGCACCGTCTGGCTGGTGTCTGGCTCCAGCTGAGAGTCAGCACCACCGCAGAGCTGACTACAACATGACCTTTCTTACGTTCCAAGTTTGGTCCCCTTGAAAGATCTTTTCCTAAACACTTAAATCTAATTTTCTGATCTTACTAGTCCTTGTAAACCAAATTCTTCAGCTCTGTTAGCAGGCGGTTTCTCTTTCATTTATTTATTTTGAGGCCATGAAACTGAAACAAGCTCTTTAAGTGATCATATCAGTTATTTCTTGATCTCAAAGTACGTTTGGTTTAGTAAAGCTGTTAGAGAGATGTGACTTTTTTTCCCCCCTGTAAGCCGCACGGGCCTCCAGAGATCGAGGAATCCACCTCTGCATCATTACGACGCATCTGGAACTGCTCCACATGAGCGTTTCAATGAGGAGCCTCCTCCCATCCATCCTGATTGCTCCTCTGACAGCAGTTTGTCATCCAGATCCTGAATCCTCGTTGCCAAACCGCCAAATTGCAAAACTGCCTTTATTAGCTGTCATTTCAGGAATACGTTACACCCCAGTGATTCGACGTGAACAAATCAATATCCTGGCAAAAGATCAGCCACGGCTCGTAAATGAATCGTAAAACCGCATGTCGACTTTGTAATTTGCAGAAAGGCGTTCTGAGAAAGACTTAATTACTGCCTGACTATTGTTTAGGAGTTACTGTTTAACTGCTAAACACTGGTCTCAAGAGGATTTCTAATCTTATGAATAGTAATCTGCTTTGCAGTTCTGCTGTCATTCTTTTATAAAAACATACTTTAATCTTCTCTAAAGACAATATATTTCGGATAAACAATCTTAAATTCTGGTCCTGCTGCACTTGTCCCCTGAGCAAAGTATTTTCTCAGCGTGTTGACATCAATCATTGGTCCTTCCCTTGGCTCCTCAGTAAGGAGTCCATCAGGCCCTTTCAGTAAGCCAAGTCCAAACTAAGAAAAGCTAAAAACATTTGCAACATGCAAAAAACTCTCCCGCAGCTCTCAACTGTGTTAAACTTGGTCAAAGATGTCTGTATAACGTTGGCTCAGGCGTCAAGGGAAAAGATAAATATGTTATTTTCACTGGAAAGGCCCCGATAAAGGTTGCGTCACAACATAATGCATCCATTCGTCTCAGCAAAGCTCTTTAAAAATATGACACTGAATTTTAATAAATCTGGTCCATAAAAATCAAATTTTTTACCCATTCATGGAAAACAGGCTTCACGGTGATGTAATGCAGCCCTTGTTAATAAGTCTTGGAGGTGAAACATCTGGCTAAACTCTTTGGCAAAAGTTTGCAGGAAAACAGAAAAATAGGTTGATTATCATTGTCTTCCCACAATTTCCAGAACCTGCTCTTAATGGTTTGGACCCTGTGCTTCTACGGTGATTACGATTTGGCAGCTAAGGTTAGAAAACAATTACTGTCACGGCTAAAACCAACCAGCTTTAACGGTTGTTATCAGACAAAACATGAACTGTGGTTTCCAGTGTCAAAGTCACACACTCAGTACATCAAAATCATATCAAAACTGACTTTAAATGCCGCATTAAAAAACTCATTTTCCTTTGCTTAAGTGATCAGAAGGAATCTTTTTTTAGGTAACTGCTGCTTGTTTCTCTGGTAAAAGTTGCTGAATTCATTCAATAGAACAAATTTTCCAACAAATGACTGGAATACACTGGAGTTTACACGACTGTGCAAACGCCTTGAGCCACCCCTCGTTTCTTTCTCGTGCTTGTCTGAAGTGGCCTTGAGCAACAATTCTCCAGCTTTCTGAAGCACTTCCAAAGATTTTCTTTCTTTGGCTGCTTTTTCACTCTTTTTTTTTTTTGCTAGGTCATTTTTAGAAGAATGACTTTGGGTTTGTTAGGCCACTTCACACTGACCTGTGACCGAACTCAAAGCACAGTTTTGTCTACACATAACAGACAACTTAGCAAAGAATCGATTTTAAATTGTATCTTTAGGAACTTTGTTACTGTCTATTACAAAAACACTTCTTTAGTAAAGTCAGTGAACATATCAAACAGTTTGACTGCATGAAACAATATTTTTGCAAAACTCTCAGGAGCTCAGTGAATTCCAGCATGGTTCCGTGAGAGGATGCCACCTGTGCAACAAGTCCAGTTGGGAATTTTCCTCGCTACTTAATATTCCAGAGTCAACCGTTAGTGGTGTTGTAACAAAATGGAAGCAGTTGGAAACAACAGTAAGTCAGCCATGAAGTGCTAGGCTACGTAAAATCACAGAGCACGGTCATCGGATGCTGATGCTCCACTAGAGCAGTGGATACGTGTTCTCTGGAGTGATGAATCCCACTTTTCTCTCTGTCAAACTGATGGACTAGTCTGTGTTTGGTGGTTGCCAGGGGAACGTAACTTGCGTGACTGCATTGTGCCACGTGTAAAGTTTGGTGGGGGGGGGTTAAGGTGTGGGGTTGCTTTTCAGGAGTTGGGTTCAGCCTCTTAGTTCCAGTGAAAGGAACTCGTAATGCTTCAGCAATTTCATGATCCCAACTTTGTGGGAACACTTTGGGGATGTTCCAACATGACCGCACACCAGGGCACAAAGCAGGTCCATAAAGACGTGAAGTTTGGTGTGGAAGAACTTGACTGGCCTGCACAGAGTCCTGACCTCAACCTGACAGAACATCTTTGGGATGAAATAGAATTGAGAGTGTGAGCCAGGCCTTCTCATCCAGTATCAGAAATTCCCATAAACACTCCTAAACCTTGTGGAAAGCCTTCCCGGAAGAGTTGAAGCTATTATAGCTGCAAAGGATGGGCCGACATCATAGTGAACCCTATGGATTAAGAATGGGATGGGTCACTCAAGTTCATATGCATATGAAAGCAGGCGAGCAAATACTTTTGGCAGTACAGTGTATGTGGCCAACAGTTCACATTGTCGAGGTATGCATTTGAAAGAGCAGTAAATGCCCTGGGATGAGTGCATACTTCAAAATTTCTCTCAAATTTAACAAAGAACAAGTTATGTAAGCAGTCTGTGCCAGACTGTCTTTGCACACCAACATCCAACAAACATTTTTTTTCTTGACAGTTTTGTGGGGCAGCAGCAGACTGCTTAAAACTAAACAAGGGAGGGGGGAAAGAAAATATTTTCCAAACTGTCAAAAAGTTATTTTATTACTGAACCTGATCTTGAATAATTGCCTAACTACTATTCTCCAGACACAAGAGCTAAACTGGGATACTCCCTATTGGTCTGCTGCTGGAACCGATCCTCACTGCAACAAGCGGAAAATCACACATGCAAACACACATTTATGAGTGATCTATGCACTTTTTATCCCCGCTTAGCCAGAAGACATCTCTCATGGTTGTCCATACTCAATTGGATGAGCGGGCTTCAGAGAGAGGCTGACAGAGCTCCTGTGATCCTGATGTTGGCTCTCTCAGGAAATAGCAAACAATGCTTCACTGTTTCCTCCCCTGTGTGAGAGTTTATGTGTGTGTGTGTTTCTGTGTGTGTGTGTGTGGCCTGCCCTTGGTGTGTATGTGCAATTGAGTGATCATGTGTGCACGCGCATGTGTGTATGTTTGGCCCTCGGTGGGACACCAAACCCTGAAAAGAATATCTCAGAGGACCACTTGGAACCCAAGCCACAATTCTGTGTTTCAGTGTGTGTGTGTGTGTTTGTGTGTGTCTGGGAGTTCTTTGGCAGTCCACAACTCTCATTTTAGGGGATTAGGAAGAGGAGAAGGCAACCACGTAACTCAAATCCAGCAGGCCAGAGGTCTTGATCCAAGAGTGTGTGTGTGTTGCAAAATGAACAGCAAACAGAGGGGAAGAGAGACTTGGCCGTATTTTCCTGTACTCTCTCTGCTTTGCGACGAAAGAGTGGTTGTTTCACCCCACTCTCTGTCTCGTCTGAGGCCTCACTTGCAGTGGCACTGCACATAAATCACGTCATCCAAACAAGGCAGCGGGGAACGACTGCGGGAGTTAAATAAAACATAGTGAGCGTGCAACACTGTGGAACCGGCTGCATCATGTTGAGTTACAACCTAGCCTGTAAATTATCAACAAACTGATCTGTGTCTTCAGCACATTGTGTTGGTTAAAAAATAGATGACAAATTTGGAGCCATTGGTGAGTAAATTAACGTTGGTGCACCAATGCTTGTAGAACGTGGACGTTAGAAACATGTGCAAACATGGAAAACTGTTACAAACTTATAAATGAAATAAATGCAATTAAAAATGTAGTATATTATAGTACTATAAGACTTTGTACCCTTAACCTAGCTGAATGTACTGCTTTTTTTGATCAGCAGCTTTCTGCTGTGCTAACATAACTAAGAAATAGGCTCCGCCTATTTTAGCATTTATTCAATAGGCCAGAACAGAGAATGGAAAAGAAAGAAAATCCACGGAACAAATGTTACGGAAAACTGTCTGAAAGATAAAAATATATAAATGAAATAAAAAACAATGTGCCTTCTTTAAAATGGAATAAATCAATAAATAATAGTAAAATAAACCCTGGATGGTTAAACCAAACACCTTTGAGTGGTAATGTACATGAGCTTCTATTTAACTGATGCACATTCAAAATGCTTGTCTCGGCTGATAGTTGGGGAAAAAAAATTTTTATCAAGCAAAAACATTTGACAGTGTCATGTAACACCAAGACAAATGTATTCCAAGGGAGACACTAAAGGCTGAACCCGTTTCACTACTCCTAGACTACACATATAGTTATTACAAATTCAGGTTTTCACTGAGACGACGTCTTCCCAAACTTTCCTGGCATTCATTCTTGGTGCTGCCAAGTGTCTTGTATATTATCTCTCAGTGTAGCCGGTGTCCAGATCTCTGAAACACCACATATCTTCATTTGTTTTGGCAGTATTAAGATACAGTAGGAGATCTTCCTGAATAGCTGGCTAACTATATAAAAAACAGCTAGGATAAAAGCCAACGGCCGGAGCAATCTGTTTCTTCCTCACGGAAACTGCTTCTAGCAAGTGCAACCACAGCTGTTGAGTAAACTGAAAGTAATGGCTATATCACTTCCCACTGATTAGTTTATGCAAAAGAAAACAGAATAAGTCTTCTTCTTAAGTAGAAACAGTTAAATAAGAACACAGAACCACGCTGAATGAATAAAGTAAAGTGAAACAGCAGTTCGGTGCGGCGTGCAAAATCAAAAACAAGGGAAGCTAAGTGCTGTGACAAACGGGCAACATATTTAACAGCCTTTTATACTGAAGAACCGTGATTAGTGAGTATGTTTCTGGAAGACCTGACACCTTCAGGAAAATACATGTTGAACTAATTTAGAAAAAGTCTACGCAGTCATAAACGCGGGAGTATCGTAGAAGGTGGGCGAGATGATTTATGACTTTTGCACTCGAGCAACAGCCTGCTGACTGTAAAGATGAGCGCTTGGCAAGAGAGTCCGACTCTTCATCTGCAGTCATACGTTTGTGCTCATTTTCCATTGTTAAAAAAAAAAAGGCCTACAGCAATCGTTGAAGCCTGCAAGTGAGTGCAGTTTTTCTTTGACCTTCTTTGAGGAAACACATGTTGCAGGAGATTCTGGTATTTGTGTGTGGGCGGGGATGATTCGCTGCATATAGATTTATTGAGTTTTTTTTCATGTACTGTACACAATGTATGTGTGTGTTTATGTGCAGCCTGTACACACACGTTTATTTTTTCCCCTACTCTTTACATCCCCACTTCAGTATCTGCTGTATCTGGCAGGCGGCCAGGGTGGTGCCGTCACTGATTTATTCAATTACGGTATCCGGTTCTTTGCCGTTACTGTACACATTTAATGACCAATGTTTTTTTTCTCAGCAGTCTGTGACAGTAAAGACCAGGCACTTTTTTTTTTGCTGAGGAGCTCTTGATTGCCAATAATGTACAAATTGTATTTACAAGGGGAAATAAAAATATAGGCCACTCCGATTATGAATAGTGAAGTAAATTGCAAGTTTCTACCTCACCCCGCTGTGTGGGCCAAGTTTTTGTCTGGAGAGAAAAGGCCGACACTCCTCCACATGAGGCCTGCCAGAGCGCGGCACAAATACAAAACAGCTTCCAAGGGAGTATTTTGAAATCTTGAGCCAAAGACACAATCATTAGAGCACTGGGGAGCAGAAACCACCCTTTTTAACATGGGTTCATGCAACCACATGAGTCCCTGCGTGGCCTCATATGCCAACATCAGTTTCCTTCAGGAGGGTAACCAACCCAGGGGGGAGTCATGGACATATGCCAATATTTTAAAAGAAGAAAATTTTAAAAATGTGCATATTCCCGCTTTAAAATCCTGACTGTTGGTGACCTGAGACAATTCAACCGAAATTGCAACACTACGGAAAAAAAAATCTTCCATGAGGAAACTCTTGGCAACAATGGGGAGTGGGGCGTAAACAAGAGAAAGAAAGGTTCAGGGAGGGCAGCTATCTTCGTTGTCCTTTAAGTCACACTGTGGCTAAAAGGCTTTAATTCAGTGTTCATCAGAAAACGTGAGGAAGTTCAAACTCTGGCATGGAAGTGATTAAAAACCACGAAAACCAATCCTCAGCTCCTAAACTACCTCCACTTTACCTTCTCTGTGAGTCGCTTGTTTTTCTGTAACACGCCAGTCATTTGGGAGTCAGTGTTTGGTCTTTCCGAATTTCCCCCAAGATAGCAGCAGCAGGTGCCTTTAAACGTGAAAGATGAGCTGGCTCAATCAAGGTCAGGACCATATTCTTCAAAACACTTTTTTGATGACATGAATTAAAAGGGAAAGAGTTCAAACAACAAGACTGCCACTCATGCCCAGTGATAGGGAAATATTGCCATTTCACACCAGATTTTAGGCACAGTTTTGCCGGCCTTGTCACCCAGAGTGCAGCACTGAAAGAGCCTTCATTATGAGCAGCAAATACCATGTAAAGGGCGTTATCAGCTTAATGAATCAGATGGTTTTGCCTAAATTTCTTCTCCATTAATGCTGGGGCCAAAAACTTTGCTTCACTGTGACGTCTCTCTGAATCTGCTCTCTTTGAAGTTTGATTTCTGCTCGTTTGCCTTTAATGAGTGTGTATTTAGCCGATAGCTCCAACACAAAAAGCTGCACTGATTGCAGCCAAGGGTGCAGTTTTATAACTAATGAAGGCGGTCCTGAATAATCTTGATTTTTAATCGCAATCACCGAACAAGTCCGTCTTTGTGAGATTAATGCTGAGCTTTAAAAGACAAATTAGAAGTACGCAGATGCATGTGACATAAGTATGAATGGCTTTATATGCAGACATTACACATGAACCCATTCAGGTCCGTCACTTTATGATCTGTATTAACAATCGAGAAACATTTCAAAGACTTGCTTGGATTGTTCCGAACAAGTCACAAAAAGGCTGTGAAAAGTTACTAAATCGTGTGACAAAGTTGGTAAGTGAACTCAACAAGGATGATCACTGTTGGGTATTCAAATAGAAAAATAAAAAACTGTTAAGTATTTGAACTGTTGACTATACCAGTACCGTCCCACTGTATTCATGAACTGTGGACAGTTTCAAACACTCAGATTAGGACACTGTCCAAAGCTGCCCTGCAGTCTGCATCAGATGTGTTCCTCACCACTGGAAATACCTGTTGGACAGAGTTGAACATGCAGGCGGCAGGACTCATCATGCCCACTCGCTGCAAATTCAGACAGTGCCCTTCTCTGTTATACGGGACTTTGAAATAGGGAGCAGATTGGCTAAAGACTGTAATATCTAGTCGAACTCCATTGGAGTTTTGCGGTCTCATATACGTCAAGTAATATCAAGAACATTGCAGAGCTGCACAGCATGTGTGAAATCGCTTCAAAAGATGTTGCTACAGGTGGTGCAGTGGTTAGCAATGCACAGCACAGTCGTTGCCTCACAGCAAGGAGGTCCTGGGTTCATGGTTGGCTATGTTTTGCCAGTAGTCCCTGGAGTGCCATACGTGGGATTTCTCCAGGTTCCCTGGCTTCCGCTGCCTTTGAATGTGGCCATGAGTGCATCTGGTTGTCTCTCTGTGTTGGCCCTGCTATGTACCCTGCTGGCACCCACAATAGACTCCAGCTGCCCACAATACTTCCAAGATAAAAGCAGGTATAGGACGATGGATATCTCGCTACATTCAAACAATAAGTGTTTCAATGCAGGGTTTCCTGGTGAGAAAAGACATCCAGCCGCAACTAGACCCACTTAGAAACTCAATCATTTCCTCCAAATCAAGACAAATTAAAGGTAACCATGTATGAACATGATTTAAACAAAAGACAGCACACAAGTTCAGAGAAACTTCACCTAATCTCATCTGATATATTTTCAAGTGATGAATTACAGCAATAAAAGCCAATAAAGACACAATAAAAACAAGCCTGTCTTCCGCTGTTAAGTCAAAGTTTTCTCCTGGAGCTTTAAATCATTGCAAACTCTCTGGATTTTATACACGTTTGAAGGACTTCAATAAGGGGCTGTAACGGCCTTTTCCTCTTCAACCAAATCAATCTGGAAGACAGCCTGCTTCTGCTTACAGCCATTAATGGCATTAGTAGCAGGCAGTTACTTCCTTTTGCTTTTGTTTGTTTCCACTGTGAGTGTTTGGATGACTTATCTGTTTTTTTTTTCTCCATCTAACAAGTATGTGCTTTGAAAGACTTCGGCATATTTACTGACCATTCTTTAACCGTCCATCTACAACTCAAATTTACACATACATCTCTGCAGGTTTGGGTGTATTCATGATCGTCTGCCAATATGCGTGACAGTGTAGACAACCCCACAGTGAGAACACAGAATACCACTCCCAGCTTTAGCGTGTGGAACTTTGACCTTTCTTTGTCAGCCTGGCTGTTTTGGAGTACCTCCAGTTTAAATAAAGTTTAAAGACATACAAAAGCAGGGCGGACCTGCCTGCTGATCTTCTGGCTGTGCGTCTTTTCTTTTTTAACTTCCTTGTTCCAAACACAATTGAGAATATGTTGCTGTATAGCTAAAAAAAAAAAAGTGCTGTTACAACTGGTTATGCTGAAGATGCAGGGCCTGTTGTACTGCAGGTCTATTGGTATGTGAGCTGCATTATCTGAGTTAGTGGTGGGAAGGGTTAAGTTTCTGTTTCCTCATCACCTTTCCAAGAATGGAGAAAGAGGCAAAGAAAAGAAAGAGGTCTGGACTTTCCAGTTGGCCTCAGTCACCTGTGTGCGCATGACCACACAAATGCTTACAGTAAATACCTGAGAGGTAAAATCCGAGCGCAGTCATGGACTTCTTTTGGAGTTTTCTGGCTGCCAAAGGAAAGCAGAAACCAAGCCTTTTCTGATCAGCAGGGAGATTCCCACACATGGTAAATGGACTGGTTCTTATGTAGTGCTTTTCTACTCTACTTTGAACATTCAAAGCGCTTTATACAACATGCCTCATTCACCCGTTCATACGAGCACTTCTTTCTATGGCTAAGTGCTTTCTATCTAACGTTCACTAACATTCACACTCTGACGATTGCATCGAAGAGCAACTTGGGGTTCAATATCCTGCCCAAGGATACTTTGGCACACAAAATGAAGCAGTCGGGAATCGAACCATCAACCTTTTGATTAGTAGGTGACCTGCTCTACAGTACAGTACAGCCCCATGGTTTGATACATTTCAGTACAAGCCAGAAAACTGGAATAACTTCTAAGGTGTGGCATCTAAGAGACATAATGGACAAACTGGCAGCAGTACATGTTTGTAATAAATAAAAAGTGGATTATCATTAGTAGTGGTCACGTGGTACTTCCTAACTACACAAACTGATGAAGCAGGGAATCTGTGGACAGCCGGAGTTCTTACATGTACTTAGAAATATAAACTTATTATTTCACCGCTGAAGTCACTTCACTGCTTCCTGATTCAGAATCACTTTCAAAATCCTTTTATAGTCCGTAAAGCACTTAATGGCCTGGAGTAACTCACTACTTAAAATCCAACCCGGCCACTCAGGTCATCAAATGGGCATTTTTTTAAGCTGTACCCAGAATCAGAGCCGTGTGTTGAGGCCGCTTTCAGTTACTGAAGTCCTGCTCTCTGAAACAAGCGCTCTGCTGACTGGAGATCCAGTGTTTCCACAGTTATTTGTTTTTCTTATTTTAATGTGATGAGCATTGTGCAATAAGATGTGCTATATAAAGTTTATATATGTTGGTCCATTTGCACAAATAATCACCTTCTCATTCACACAGTCGGTCCAGATATTTGGACCCATGAGCCCTGATGTGTGTACTGGTTGTAGGGACGAGTATGAATCAGACAAACAGCTGGAGATCATTTGTAGCCCTCATGTATATTTTTACCTGAAGTAACCCTAAATTGTTTATCTGTAGTTCTTCCAAAGAACCACTTTACATGTCTGTTTCATCCAGTTAAATCTACATTAAAGATTAAATGTTATACTACCGTACAGTCCCATCATAAATCATACTTGGAAAAATAAAAGGTGACAAAATGGTAAAACTGTACCAAATATGGTCAATTAAAGGCAGCTGCTAAACCAAATAATGCACATTAAGTGTGGGGAAAATGTTACTATGGGAACCAGTGTGGGTCAGTATGCTGCTGTTGGTCCTGAAGATGCTTCTGGGTGGGCAAATCCAGCATGTGTGGGCAAGTGTGTCATGTTAAATGTGTTTAGTGTGGAGGTGCTGAGCAAGTATAATTCCAGAGGGGGTCTTTATAAATGTTGCTATGATGATACAAATTGTAGCTGATCTCTGTTTTCTTTGGTGACGTCCAGGCGGCCCCAAAGGAAACAAAAAAGCAGGGAGAGCGGCTGCTCTGAATGCTACAACGGTTATTTCTTAAGACACGGGCTAGAATCATTTTAAGGGTTTATTGCTAGAAGACAATGAAAGCTGAATACTGCATGTTTGTCTCATATAGCCCTAATTCTCAAAATTGGGGACAGTTGGGAGAAAAAACGGATCTAAAATGGTTTCCATGACAATTTGAATAAAAATTCTTTAGCGTTAGGTAACACTTAGCAAACACAGAAACATGATTAGCCCCAGATGAACAAATTAGCAACAACCTGATATTAATGAGTAATTCAGCACTGCAGTTATTATTGACAGAAAAAAAGTTCTGATATTAATTCATAATATGTTGTTAATTTGTAATTATGTGTAGATAAGTACATTTTATTTATGGCACTTAACTATTTTACTAGACCGCCACCCAATGTGAAGTTTATGCAACAGCTCCCCAAAATTAACAGCTATGTTTAATAATTTCTTCTAAGAGAAGTCCAGTGTGCCCGCTCAAATTTGGGTATAAAGATGTGAATTCAGTTTGTGATAGATTTCTAAAATATTTGAGGTATTTTTGTTTTTTTAAGCACTCACTATAGCATATTTACAAAGAGCTTCACAATAAAACAAAAGAAATAATAATAATTCATAATTCACACCACATACACACATTATTTACATAAAATAACACAACAACTTGTCCTCCAACCACAGTTTCAGCCACCTACAAATGACTAACCTGAGCTTTGGTGCAGGGTGCCAAGGCTACTAATGCTGACGTGAGTTCTCCTTTACAGTAAACTTTATTAAAACCATTAGTTAATTATTGTCACTCTTGATTAACTCTATTCTAAAACATTAAAAAAAACAGTAACTACTCCTTAATTACACAATTACTCCAGTACTTGTTACTTTTGTGTTCCCTTTAATAGTGAAGCATTGATCTTAGTTGTTCTTATTCTGTCCTTATTTTCTAATGTTTGTGTGCTCTCAAGTCCAGTGTTAACAGTTGTTCTGTGGTTACTTTGTAATTACTTAAAACTTATGAGAGAACAAGTTTTTGTGGCCTTTATTGTAACGCCTCCCCAGTTAATTAAATTAAAAAAAATATCTCAAAAACCAACTGAATACCTTGCGGCAAAAATGCAGTGTTTGTGTTTCCACACATACACGAGCACCTGCCTGTGAAGCTACTGTTCAGACACGAGCAGCTGTTAGTGTTACCAGCCACCACAATAAACACACTGCTGACCTCAGAGACCGCTCTGTCTACACGGTCATATACAAAACTCGGCTCCTTGGACTGTGCAGGTCCTCTGCAGCTTGTTTGTGTGTCCTCGTAATGCTCACGTTGTGGAGAACATGAATGTGTGTTTGCAATACCGCACTGTGGACGTTACCCTCTACTTTTGGGGACAGAGAGCAACCCGACACACCTCAAGTATTTCTTCCCTGCTACGTCTTACACTTAACAGCATGTTAAGGAACTGGAAGGGTTTCTTTCAGCACTGGTTGTTCATTAACAACTCGGCAACTTATCTGAATAGTTTCAGACCGATTTAAATTGACAGAAGAATTCCCAAAGTAAATTTTCCTCCGCATCAAACAGTTTAAACATTTGCTAGACGTACCATTAGAGTGCCAGAAAACTTAATATTTATCTTGTCTGCTTTATTTCCCTGCATGCTAGGTCAGAGGCTATCAGGAGCTGTCACTACCACTGTGGCTAATACTGAGGCCGCAGATCCTTGAAATAATGTGTTCCTTTACTTAATAAAATTTCAAACAATGAATAACTCTGAGTTAAAGTCAGGAAAGGGGTCTCTAAGTGTGCACTACACATGCAGTTGTTTTTGTCATGGGAGGAAATTCTCAAGAGCGCAGCTCCGACACATTCCCTTCAGAATTTCTTTTCAATGTGTTGCTCATTTAAGCTTTGCCGTGAATCAGTCTGGCTTTATTAGGCATGACTAGACCTCTTGCATGACTTGCAATTCAAAGCCAGATCAGTGTGGCATTACTTAAAACCTATTCTGCAGCTGCTATTTGTTGATGCACTCTAATTCCAACACTCAGTCGAAGCCGATTGTTGTGCACTTGTGCAATGCGTTTGGAAACATCTTGAACACCTCATGAGAAGATTAAAGCTGCAAACTTGCAAATTTGCCAACTCCTAAAACCTGCTTGACACGTGAACTGATGCGATTCTTTTGCTACTATTACGTTGCTTCCTGGAATCTAAAGCAAGATGGTGAAGTTATTCCAGCTCTTATTGACTAGATTGGGACTGAAACTGAGGAAATAAAGTTGTGAATTTTTAAAACTATATGTGATCTTCGTATGATTAATCTCTATGTACAGATGTATGCATGCAGTAAATTTCGGGTTTGAAACTTTAGTCAGTTTTTGGTCCAAATAGCAGTGATAAGTGATGCCTGAGCAGGCTTTGGCTGCATGAAGGTAACTGGTCCACATGGAGATAAAATACATATGCCAGGCTACCAGTTATCAGCTAATTAAAATGTATCTACATTTTTTACTCTTCTTTTCATTTAGTGGCTCTAGCAGGTCAACATTTCAATAAATCTGTTACTTTGGTTTATGACAATTCCTGCTTTCATCCTGATAACCGTCAAGAAAAACTAAAGGAAACTAAATTCTTGTTTTCTTGGAGATCCTAAAACAGTCCTATTGTTTTCGCTAAAGAGGACTCCAGTCGAAAAGTAGGCCTTTTCAAGCTTTTAAACCACTATCAGTTGCAATCTACATGTTTCTTGGCGTTCCCTCCCTGTTCACAATATTTTGGAAGACCCAGTCCTACATTGGACTCTTGTTTTCATAATATTCATCCAAGACCTCCCCTACAAAAAGCCAAGACATCCATGTAGCTATTTTTGGAAACAAGTCCTTTTTGTCCAAACAAGTGCACTATGTTAATGTTTCTTTCTGTCTCTGCAAAGTCTGGAAAATTAGATTTAGGCACTCAAAATAGGGTCAACCAAACCTTAAGTGAAAACGCTGAATTATAATCTTTTAACATGCATGCCAGAGGAAAGGCCACGGTTGTTTTAGTTCTTCCATTCTAACGTCTCTGCTTCTCATCTTGATGTAGATATTATTTGTTCATCCAACGTCTCATTTCCTTGAGAGCTTAAATGTCGGAGTTAAAGGCGCTATAATTTAGCAATCAAGCCGATATCTGTTTTCTTATGTTTGCTTGCTTCCAGCTTTTAACAGACAAAAACGTCTACCAGCACTGACAACATTACTTAGAAGTCAAGGCCTGAAGGGAAAGCGGCGGCCTGACAGGTTCACGATTTCATCTCTTTTCCCAGAGCTTTTCAAATTAGAGTTTTCCATCCCATCGGCTGCGGACAAAGCCAAATCAGCGCTCAGAGGCTGATTCATTGATTCGTGGATGGCCTGTCCAAGAACTTTCTAAAGAGGCAGTATTATTTTATGAAACACGAAGCCGAAAAAAAAACACTTCGGTTTATAGCTCAGTGAGGAGCTGAGGAAATGGGACAGCAGCAATAATATTTTTGTTCTCTTTTTTTTTTCCTTGATCTGCCAAAGCAATGATGATAGGGTATGATGGGCTCTGATTAGAAGCCAAAACCACAGTATTCCTTACAGTCAGTGAGACATTCGGGGAAAACAAAAAGACAGACAACACCGTGGTTTAAGGAGGTAACTGTTTTTAGAAGTGGGACCTGAACGGCAAGAAGAATTTGGAAGAGATTAGAGGTCAGCGTTCACTGTTTTTTAATTGGTACAAAAATGAGAGCTGACTCCAGATCATGCTGGCCTTATTACTAAGTTCAGAGTCAAAATGCTGATATGAGAGGGAGAATAAGTGTGCGTATGTGTGTGTTTGAGAGAAAGGAAGGAAAACACTGGATTCAGGCAGCGACTAAAAGGGGTCCTCCTCTTTATGCCAGGACAGACATGTGTGCTCTTTACCAAGGACAGATCATATTAAAGCAGCTAAGAACTTTACATCCAATGACCCACTGGCTAATCGGCTAACACATAATGTGGGAACCCATCGACTATCGTTTGACATCCTAGCCTCTGGGGACGATGGTCACTATTTTAAGAGAGCTGGTTTAGGCAGTGGATATCCAATCCAAGGCGTCCTCCTCCAAGATGTCAATGAAAAGAGAAAGTGAATGAAAGGGGCGGTACCTAAAACCTGTTTCTTTTGAATTCTATATGCAAAGATAAGGTAATACACAAACACACAATTCTACGGCAAGAAGCTATGGAAACATAAAATCCGATTCCACTTCTAGTCCCTTGAGTTTCCAATAATGGGCACTCGTTACTATTAAACATTGAATCTTGATTTTTATTATCATCCATTGCTAAGTGTCTCCCATTTTCATGTACTTCCTGTGTTCCCCTGTGTCGGTGTCTCTGTATTGCCCCTTGACTTCCTCTTATTTTGAAGAGTGGTTTTCTGTGTTGTTACTTCCCTGGTTTTCCACGCTCGTGTTACTGTCCAGTTCACCTGCTTCCTATTACCCTTCCTTTCTTGTGTGTATTTATTTTATTTATTAAAAAATTGTGGTTACATTTCTCACAAGAACATGCAGTGAACTTTTTGCACTGGTATTCCTTTTATCCTTCAAGAACCTTTTCAGCATTACCAAAGTTATTCACTCCTAGAACACTCTTAATAACCACCCCAATCCCATTAACTATGGTTCAGTCTCCTTTGATGATACATGTATAGAAAATATGGGAAGGGTTTAGTTAGCATGCGATGGGAGCCACATGGACCATTACAATGGAGACTAAAAGTGAAAGACGGAGAGAAGAGAGGGAGGGCCCAGTCGTCGTAGGAGGATAATTTGTTTAAATCATAATAACATGCAAGTGTTTCTCAGCAATCCTGTAATTCATAAAAGACTTTCCCGAGCTTTTATTTATCTGCATCGCTTGGCCAATTTTGCTCAGGTGCTGCTTTGGTGATTATTATACCTTTAAAAACCCAAATGTACAACATTTGTATAATTTAATAATATTGTACTAAAAGAAAATGGTCTTTAATCTCAAGCCAAAAACAGTTTCCCATAGAGGACTTCTAATAAAAAGAATTATAGGTAAGTTTGTTTTTGTTCTTTGTGGAGCGGTGGGGGGTTGGGGTTGGGGGGCCTATTTGTTTTGGATTGATAAAAATACACCACAAATTGGATGTAAAAATGTTTTTTACATAAGACCTCTTTAAAGCTGACTCTTCGGTTAATAAGGCGAGATTGTGAAAAACTGAAACCACAACATTGCTGCCAGGTTTACAGAGAGATGAGCAGCACGGAGAGCCAGACAGGAGCATCAGTGCGCTCAAATCTCACAAGCAACATTTATCAGCAGTTTATAGCCATGTTGACTGAGCAAACAATGCGATAACACACAGTACAGCACCAGCTGTTGGCACATGCATGCACACACAGCTGTAGTCACAGCCTAATGAGCATTCCAGTGTGGGAACACAAATATCCTGTTTTAAAGTGTCAAGCTGTCAACCCAAGGCCGCGTGTGGTGGGTCTCCATATCTGTACGCAATCAGGTAATATAATATAAAGCAGCAGACTCCTGTCCTTATTTACTCCTTCCTCATTTCCACTCCACTCTATCTTTTTTAATTTAGAGACACCCCCCCCTATTTTCAAAATATTAAAACTTCAGATCAGAGACATTTTAATTTAATTGATTACATGTAGTAAAATCAGGCTTTGATTTCGTCCCTTATTAAAAAGAAACAGGAAAGACTGGCTGCATAAATGATAACCGCAAACTTGTAAAATGAGCTCAAAAACACAGTTTTGTGATGCCTTGTAGAAACAGTTAACAGGCAGAAAATGACTATAAATACACAACATATTTAGGAGGATCATGTTTCCCTTGATTGTTTGATTTATTTACATTTAACTAGACATTAATTTTAAATTGTATGTAATCATATTTTTCTAAAAAGAGTATATTCTGTTGCCCCATCATGTCACAACAGAATAAATTTTCAGATTCGGGTCTTTCAAATGACACATTGTCACTTCTGTATAAACTGAACTCTATCAGATGCTGTAGCTTAGCATAACAACTAGGAACTACAGATCAGCTACAGTAAGACTGCTTGGTGACTGTCTGGAAACCACCAGTCACAAGGGAAAAGTGTGCTTTCTGCAACAGGTTGGTGTGGTCGGTGAAGGTTGCTAGTCTAAGTCACAAAGAGGTACACGATGCTGAGCTGACAACCGCTTTTCCAATTGCATTGGTCATTAGCAGGTTGCCATGGTCGCCAGTAGTTTGCATGGAAGTAAAAGCTGTTCTTCACTGCTGAAATCAACACTTAAGAACTTTTTTGTAAAAAAAAAAAAAAAAAAATTTTTTTTTTATTAATTTTAACTTTTTTTAATAAAAATATCTT